>CAEGAE010054193.1:0-15543 GCA_903067095.1 Girardinus metallicus
ATAGATAGATAGATAGATAGATAGATAGATAGATAGATAGATAGATAGATAGATAGATAGATAGATAGATAGATAGAGTAATGAATAGTTAATGAAGGGCTTGCAGGCAGAACGGTAGAGAAAAGTTATTCTCTCTATCTCTCCTTTTCTCCACTCAGGAGTCTTCTGCAAGTCATCCTGCTTTCCACCAGTCCTCCGCTCATCCCTCCTTCATTTCATATCTCTACCTGCTCTTTTTTCTGTGTGTGTCAACACTTTGCATTCTGCCTTTGACTTCTGCCTCCTCTGTTTTCATTCATCCCGGTATCTCGCCTCTCCCTCCCTTCTGCCCTCCCTTTTCTTCTTCCTCCCACACCTCTAACCCCGCCGATCCTCACTTTTCTTCCGTCCAAAACGCCCGCCGTTCAACCACCAAACCCCCAAAACGCAGAACGTTTAACCGCAAGCCGGCACGATTGTCCCGATAAGCGCCATCGATCAGATCTGTCCTCTGTGGGGAGGCGAAGCGTCTTTAGGACGAGAGACGACGTCCCACTGCTCCTTTTTAAAGAAACCAAACACCAAAGGCTGTGACAAAACAAATGAGTTGAAATTACAAACAGCGGCACAGACGACACACTAAACTGAACTTCTAATTCGGCAAATAATGAAGGTTTTAACCCATGAAAAGGCCCAAACCAAAAACCTGTGTGGATATTTGCATCATCGAGGTTCATGAAATCACAATCCAACCTCGACAGAGATGTACGTCTAACCCTACCGCATTGTTCCCCTGTGTCCAACAGTGTTTCAAATGAAACGTTTGGCAAATGTTAGGCAGCGTGTTGTACGGAAAATCCCTGGCCATAAACCCAATTTTCACCAGCGAGATGAAAGCCACGTGTTCAACGTCCCTGGGTTTGACCAAAGTCTGGTTTCTCCCGGGTTCGGTTGATTTCTCATCTTTCAGCGCACAAGTTACACGTTAGATCAGGAGCAGAAAAAGTGACTCTGATCATTGTTCGTCAAGCGGCTGCTGAACAGTGAGATCTCCCACCGTCCACCGAAAATCATTCATCGAGGATCTCGTCTCATCCTGGCGTCTCTGCATATTGGCAGCACCAAACGAGGCTGTGAACAAACGGTTTGCTGTGTGAAGCTGAGTTCAGAAAGCCTGTAGTGTAACCTGAGGAAGCTGATCGGTGCTTTCCAGCAGCACACATGCCTCTGACGCCACGAAGAGAGCAGCACAGCGAGGGATCTACTGCGAGCGAGGCCAACTTTCTCTGGAGAGACCGTACAAAGAGGCGGTCCCCGGCTCGTCGTCATTCCTAATTGATTTAAAGGAGAGCATTCGTGACTCTGGGATCTTCTTAACACCTTGTTAATAGGACGCATCCGGTGTGGAGCTCCAGCGTGAATGAAATGATGCCTGCGGCTTAATGTAAGGGTCAGAGTTCATTTTCTTTTTCTCTGTGTGGATTTGTACAGCAGAGAGTGAGGGGTTTAGATTACAAGTTGATTTAAAAGTAATGAAAACTTTCATTTGACAGTAATAATTGGTGAAAATCAGGACAGAGGGAGGATGAGGATTGGTTCAGAGTCGACTTCTTTTTATTTACCTTGGTCGGTACAGTGTGATGCCATACTGTAAGGCTGCAGCTAATTTGGTGGTCGATTATTCCGACGATTAATCGATTAATCGGATACAAACTTGTCACATTCTACAGATTTTTCCATTTATGCACTTAAGTCTTTTATATACAATTTTAGAGATGGATTAGAAGAAGCAACTAAGCAATTCAATTGATTTTTTTAAATAAGAAAAAAACTTTAATTGTCTAAAATAATGACGATAACAGCATTACTGTAGTGAATTTGAAACTAAAACAATGCCACTTGGGGGGTTTTTGGTAAAACATATTTACAGATAAAAGTTTGTTTTTTCACCTTAAATATATTTAGTATATTTTTGACTTGTATATTGTTCTGACTGTGGAGTTTTTTTCCATCAAATGGCCTTTTTCAGAGTCAATATTCCAATTAATGATTAATCGATGACTAAAACAGTTGACGATTAGTTCAATAATCAGTTCATCACGATTAATCCGATTAATCGTTTTGACTCAACTATAGCGCCTTCTGTTTAATAGAAGCACCGACAGAGTTTAAATAGTAAAATACTGACATGATGAGGTATGCTAGGTCATGAAGCGCTAGCTCCGTCCAGGCGGAGAAGTCATTTTTTGTGCAACAAGTGAAGTTCAGCTCTTTCAATTTCAACCAGAGCGCATTAAAAACGGATGTAATGGATAAATGACGAGAAGAAATGAAGAATAAGAGGACCAAACAGAGGAAGAGGAGAGATTCAGCCAATAAAGCTGGTGTTGGTACGGCTGCTGCTAGGAAATGCCAATCCAACAGTATGCTGCCCAGAGTCTCTATAGGAATCAAAACATTTTTTCAAACATATTGGAATGTAGGGCTGAAAGGACTCCTCGAATAATTCGACTACCTCTATTATTAAAACTCCTCGAGGAAAATTGATCTGCCTCGAAGCTTCGTTAAATTATGTTTCATTATGTCCGGCCAGATCATTATTTGTGGAGAGCAGCGCTCTGACTTCCGCCTATGAAGCTTACAGAAAAGCTGTTGGAGTACGACAGCTTTTCTTCCATTGGAATGGCGGCATCACGGTTTTGGAGCGAAAGGTAGGAATGGCGCAGAGAGAAAGAGAGCAAGGGAGAGAGAGAGATCGATTCCTCGGATAATCGTAAAAATATTCTATAGAGTACTCGATTACTGACATATTCTTTTACAACAGCCCTATTAGAGTGTTATAAAGATTTAAAGATGCCTCACTGCCGCGTTAGCTCCTGCTAATAGTATCAACTTCTGTTAGTGGTGTTAGCTTTGGCTAATAGTGTTAGCCTCTGCTATGGGTGTTAGTTCCTGTTAGTGGTGTTAGCTCCTGCTAATGGTGTTAGCTCCTGCTAATGGTGTTAGCTTCTGCCAATGGTGTTAGTTCCTGTTAGTGGTGTTAGCTACTGCTAACAGTGTTAGCCTCTGTTAGTGGTGTTAGTTCCTGTTAGTGGTGGTAACTACTGCTAATGGTGTTAGCTTCTGCCAATGGTGTTAGTTTCTGTTAGTGGTGTTAGCTCCTGCCAATGGTGTTAGTTTCTGTTAGTGGTGTTAGCTCCTGCTAATGGTGTTAGCTCCTGTTAATGGTGTTAGCTTCTGCCAATGGTGTTAGTTCCTGTTAGTGATGTTAGCTCCTGCTAATGGTGTTAGCCTCTGCTAGTGGTGTTAGTTCCTGTTAGTGGTGTTAGCTACTGCTAATGGTGTTAATTCCTGCAAATAGTATTAGCTCCTACTAACTCTAGCTGATATAGCAAGTAGCTCACAAGCCAATCATGGCTGTTTATTTCAGCAGATATCTCGTGTGTAACAGCAGATGAAAACTTTGATGCAGTTTGCCTCAACCCAGACGTCAGCCTCCACAACCTTGACTTCCTGTGTTTTGTTCATTAGCCCTAGTCCACTTTAACCTACGCACGTCGTCAGCCCAGAATGCATTGCCCAGCTGAAAAAATGTAAACCTCCATAGGTGAAAAACATAATAAAGGCATGCAGTATTTGAAATAATTATGAGTTTGTAGGCATCGGGAAATTACAACATATTTAGGCCAACGTGTTCAACTAGTCGTGGATCGTTTTAAAAGAACCGAGTGAAGGAGAGTCCATGGAGAAAACCGCTCCTACTGTCACGGTGAAGAGATTTTTCACATACAAAATGTATGAAAAGGGGACGGAAAAAAAAACAATTTGGTCTTTATCACATTCTTAAATTATTTAAATGTGATCTCAAATTAAGGTGAGCTACAACGAGTTGGAGGCGGCCATTATTTCCTCAACGAAGAGGAAGCCAAAGAAGAAAAGAAACAGGTGAGGATAAAGTTCTTGCACCTTTTCCGCTTCAGCAGGGTTAAAGAGGAAAATTAGCCGCTAGTTGCTGCTAAATGAAACACTTTGCTAACGAATCATTAGCAACCAGGAGTTTTAGGCAGATGGGGTTAATACAATGCCAACATGGAAACACATCAGCAATAATATCTGACAAGGAAACCTTAGAGTGGAAGATTTCAGAAGTCCAACATTTAACAGTAAGAAGCATTGTTCAAGATGGGTGAGAAACACTTCACTAACTAATTATTCATATTTGAATGAAATTGGCAGAAAACAACCTTTGTTCAAATCCATGCTGAAATATTTGATTGTCTGTGGTGTGTTTTTGTGCTTTTATTAGAGCAACATAGAAGAAAAGACGTTGCAGCGGTTTGAGATTGTTCTTCTGTTAAGACTCAAATAAGCTAGACATGTTGTTTTATAACAAAGACAAGAGTCTAACCACCATTAACAAAACTAAGTATGACTTTTGTAAAAAAAAAAAAAAAAAAAAAAAAGCAAAAAACACACTCAGAAATCAGTGGATCTGAATTTTCAAATGGTAAAATTTGTGTTGAATTTGATGCCAGAGCGGCAGATTCAGCCTTGTTACATAACAGCTCAGCTCCTCTCTGTCAGCTCAACACATGAACAGCAGCTAGCTTTAGTGCCTCGGTGCTGCTATCGCTGCTATACGTCAGCATTAATGCTACTTTGTTGATCTTATGTTTATCCTGGTTCCCAGGCAGAACAGCCGCACCGCATGCAGACATATTTAGGGCCAAGACTCCATCAATGCCTCCAGACTGAAAAATGAGTCGCTGAAATTAGTTTTTTTTTTTACATGATTATCTTAACAAAAACTAAAAGTAAAAGCTGTATGTGACCTAAAACAGGATGAATGTGTCTTAAACCCCTCAGAAGTAATTAAATCACTCTGCAAAGGTAAGGACCTCGACAATGATGTTAAAAGATTATTGACAATTATTACAGATGTTCGTGTCTGGATGCCAGAACTCATTTTTATGTTTAGGTAGGCCTGAAACGGCATCAGATTTTGAAGAGTTTACAGCAATAAACAACAATGTTGTCATTTTTGAAACCATTTTTACCTCTTAAAGTGGAAAAAAAAAAACTCTTCAATTTCTTACGAATGTTTCATACAAGAACTGAAGTAAATATGTAAAATAAATAAACAAAACAGCATTATTTAAAATGGATTGTGACGTTTCTGTAATTAAAAACAGAATAAGACCTGGAAAACTGGCAAAAGGTAGTGCAAACCACCTACTTGGTCCTGGGCGTCAAATGTTTGCAGCTGACTTTTGTCGACGGTATTTAAATTGAAGTGTCTCTTTAACAAATGGAAATTATTGGCGCTCATTTTAATTAATCGTGAGATTAGTTGATTTATTGATTATTGTGACGGGATTAATTACTTCTTAAACACCGCGCCGGGTTAACGTTAACAAACTGCATTTTATGTATTTATTTATTTATTTTTTTACTCTGGTTATCTTTTGTCTGGTATTAAAATTTGTTAGATGAGCCGAAACTTTAAATGAGAACAGAGCTGCCCAGGAAGCCTGTAGAGGGAGCAAATACTTTTTCCACTTTTTCCACAGCTCTCTGCATATTGTGTTCGTTTGGAAACTGCGCTGGGACAGATCTCATCAGCGGGCTGCCTTGCTCAAAAGCAACGGGGATTTGACAGAAATGGAGTCCCTGCCGAAGTGGCAGCAGAACATGTCACTTCGCTAGCTGCACAAATATCCGGCTCCGCTGACTGAACGCCAGCCCCCTTAAAGTCTGGCAGAGCAGAGATGGGAGCGGAGGAGAATGCCAAAAGATCAAAAAAAAAAAAAGAAAAGAAAAAAGGCTCTCCGAGAAAACTGTAAGATGTCTCAGATGAACTGAAACTGTTGCAAACAAGTTTCACGTGCAGCTGCGAGACAAACGCTTTCTCATTTGGAATTTGATTCTACAAAAAGAAAATCTCTGCTGAGAAAAGAAGAAAGGAAAAGAAAAAGAGGAAAAAGCATCAGACAAGTCCACCCGGTCAGAAACGAGCACTTTTACTGATGCAGTAAATGGGATGGGTGCTGTGTGCAGTTCGTCTGTGTGTGTGTGTGTAGGTGGGGGTTACACTAAAACCTCTCTCATTCACAAACTAAGCCATGTGGCAACGTCCCTTTAAGAGGTGTGTGTTGGAGTTTTCTGACTGTTGAAAAAGACGAGTGCTGATACATTATTCACAGACAACACAACACACACACACTCACGCACTCACACATATCCACCCCAACACACTGAATAACTGAAGGACATGAAGCTACACGACTCTGACATCAGGAGGGAGCTGTGTGACAAAGAGGCGCGCTAATACACACTCCTCCACAAACGGAGTTGATCATTATGACATCAGGAGAACATAATTGGGCTGAGACGTGGCCTATACATCCACCTGCGGTACACACACACACACACACACGCAGAGAGAGATGCATGCAGTCAGGCAGGCAAGGCAGCAGAGTGGAGAATTCCTCTGCCTTCTGTTATTCTGCGTGCATAATTTATAGCAGCCCCAGATCTCTCTGCTAATGACAGCACACTGGGGCATCTGCAGCACAGCAGCAACTGCAACAGCTAACCGGCATTGCTGTGTGTGTGTGTGTGTGTGTGGGGGGGGTGCTCTGCTGAGACTAGGACAGTGAGCAAGATGAGAAGAAAAGGGTAACAGAAGAGAGAGCGACACACAGAGGGGATCTGAAATAGACACAGATAACGCTACAAAGAGGCAGAAAGGACGAGGCAGACAAGTGAGGGGAGGCGATGCACGCATAGACAAACATACACACACACACACAGTCGTGTTTTCATCACTTGTGGGGATTTCACATTGACTTCAATTAATTTCTACAGCTTAACCCTTACCATAATCCTAACCCTAACCATCATATACCTGACCCTTACCTTAACCTCTACCATAACCCTAACCATCACAGACCTAACCACTAACCCAAAAACAACGATTTCCCCACAAGGAGCAACGGTCCCCATAACCCCACATTGTAGACAGAAATAGGTTCCCATAAGGATCTAAACACCTGGTACACACACACTCATTAAGTCATAGATCGAACCAGTGAGTCTCTGAATGCAGGTTTGTGCCAGCAGGCCGTCCACATAGCAGCCCAGGTTTCAGCCTGAAGTGAAATGCAGCGCTGTGGGCCACGATTACAGATGCTACCAGAAATTAGCCGGTGACTCGGAATCAAGAGAACTTTCAGCTCGATTAGAAACAAGCTAGACAGAAACGCATAAACCCCAATCTTTTTCCAGTTTATGAACACGCCTTGCTACGTGCGATCAGGTCTGACCGATAGCAACACTCTCTGGTGTGGTGGCTAGTTCTAAGAGGGAAAGAATCAAAGTTAGCCATTTCCGTTGTCAGTGGGAGATTTCCAAACAAAGTCAGAGGAAGCACAGCGATATCAAAAATGGTTTGGAAGGAAGCTTTACAGTTAGCCAGGCTAACTGTAGAAGAGCTAGCTTTTGTTTTACCCCCTTCAGCTCTTTGCCTCTGTTTGCCGTGGAGCTAGCCTGGCTATTGCTTTCTCATCTCCCTCCAGTTCTCCATCTGGACTTTCTCACATTGACTTGGATTCCTCCGGTAGAATTCTACCAATCAGCGAACAGAAGGAGAAATCGTGAACGTTGTTTTAGAACTGTAGACTGTGGTTTTAGCAACGGCAGCAGAGGAAGTAAACAATCTCGCCTCCAACTATTAGTGATGTTTGATACCAGCAATATCCTTTCTGAAACAATACTGAGTAAAATTGAAGTTGATACTGATTCGATACAAAGGCTTTGTGCAAAAACACCTAATGTTCCTCGCAAATCGTTAAAAAAAAAAAAGTTCAAATTTGGGCTTCATAAAGAACATACGACATCACTTTTTAGCTTTTACTTATGCAAGACTAGCCTTATTTTTAAGGTTACGTTTAATAAATCTCAATCATTGTCAAACTGGATACTTAACTAGTGTGCACACTGACAAGAAGACTCTAAATTAATCATCTAAATGTAAAACAATTGCACCTGAACTACACAGACGTAATAAAAAAAAAATAAAGCTCCGATAAAAGAAAAAATTATATTTTTTTGAGGGAGACTGAAACACTCGTCAGTGAAGAAGAGAAAGAAATATCTATTCTAGCTGCAGGCTCATTTCCTGGATTGCAACAAGAAAGAGAGGGAAAAGAAAGCACCGAATGAAAAAAGTAACAGAAGGGATTAGTTCTGTAAGTTAAGAGCAAAGGATCAAAAACATTGAAAAGCAATGGTTGGATTATAAAAGACAGCCATAAACGTTAAACCTTGCTTAAAGATTATACATATGGGCTCAGGGAAGTGTTCCGATTCCTTGATCTTTCCTGCGTTCTGTAACGTCACAACCACAAACTAATATATTTTATTAAAGGGGAGACCAAGTCACTGGTGCATAACTCCATTAAGAGAAAAAGAAGACACGGTTTTCAGTAACAACTTCCAGCAGGACAACAACACTAAATCTACATTGGAATAGCTCAAGTCAACACATATTCATGTGTTCATTCGTCCAGAGACCTGCCAGAACAGGGAAACTGGTTTTCAAAGATGCTTCCCATCTAATCTGACAAAGCTTGAGGTGTTTTGCAAAAAAAAAAAAAAAAAAAAACGGACAAAATTTTAATCTCTAGATGTACGAAGACATTAATTATAAACTTTACCCAAAAGACCTCCAGCTATAACAGCAATGATAGGGCAGCTGAATATGAATACTGATTCGTCTTAGATTTTTTAGATTTTTAAATGTAGGAGGAAAAAGAGAAAATCCTCAGAATTCTGATTTTTAACATGAAATCTCGTACACTGCAGAAACACTATTAGCAGGAGCTTACACCATTAGTAAGAGCTAACACCACTAGCAGGAGCTAACATCATTAGCAGGAGCTAACACTGTTAGCAGGAACTAACATCATTAGCAGGAGCTAACACTATTAGCAGGACCTAACATAATTAGTAGGAGTTAACTCAACTAGTAGGAGCTAACAACATTAGCAGGTGCTAACACCATTAGCAGTAGTTAACACCACTAGCAGGAGCTAACAACATTAGCAGGAGCTAACATAATTAGTAGGAGTTAACACCATTAGCAGGAGCTAACACCATTAGCAGAAACTAACATCATTAGCAGGAGCTAGCACCATTAGCAGGAGCTAACATAATTAGTAGGAGCTAACACCGTTAGCAGGAGCTTTCACTATTAGCAGAAACTGGCACCATTAGTAGGAGCTAACACAAAATTAAAACAAATAGTTCAATAATATTTACATGTATAGTTCTATAGGTTATTAATAATGATTTTAAAAAACAATCTACCTAATATAAGTCATAATGTGGGAAAAAATGTCCCAAAAAATGTTGAATTCAGCAACTACTGGTCCCCTAGCCCTTGCTAACCCAAACCCTTCCAACTGTTAGGTAATCAAAACACAGTCCAGTCATTAAAATCTAAATCTATTTTTATCAGATAAACAAAACATTTTTCTTCTATTATAAGTCATAACAGAGGGAAAATGTCTCGTTCCACTGGCAGATGATTTCACTTATAGCTAGAACCTTTTCATCAACATTAAGGAAGTCTTCTTGACTTAAACCAAGCTCCTGTTTCTTGCTGAAAAGTCAGTTGATTAAGTTTTGTCTTATTCCAAGTGTGCTCTGATGCTTACGCTACAAAACTGGACCAAAAATACTTGTTAAAGAGTTTCTGTTTGTGCAGTGAGTGGATATTAAAACCCCACAGGCACACATGGATCAGGACGCGTTTCCGTCTCATTTCAGAATAAATTGGACCAACAGTGCCTACTGCGCACGTGTTGAGACGGATCCATGAAACACACACGCGCACGTACAGTAGCTTCACCCCTGACCTCTGTGTCTTCAGCTTTGACGGGGCACCAAAGGCCTCGCTATGAGTGAAAGTTACTGCCGCGTGTCTTTGTATATTTACAGCTAAATATCCCTCCGCCCGTCTCCTTCCTCTGCTCCTCGCTTTGAGTGACAGGAGGGCAGGCGGAAGCTGAACCACACACTCTAGCTACAGTCGGCTACAGCAGGACGAGAGAGAGCGAGAGGGAGAGAGGGAGGGAGGTACGCAGCGTTAGATACGGCGCCGGTGACAGGAGCATGTTTGGGCATCAGATAAAGCTATTTCAGGAACAAACTGTCAATGCATCTGAAACGGCACGCCAGCGGCCGTGATCAGAGGAGACCTACCTACATTGCGCTCGGGATGTCAGGGATTGTTTTGTACTTTCAGAAGCGAGCGTTTTAATTTTAGCTTAGCGTTCGCTAGATTAGAGAGAGGAGAAGAAGAAGCGGGGAATGCAGCGGAGCTCCGTGACGATCCGTACTCTAGCGAGAAACTCAGTCCGGCGTTCAGCTCGGGATCGTTTACCAACATTTCCAAAGCACCGTTAGGAATAATCAGAACGCAGAGATCTGCAAATCATTTCAGCTTTTTTCTTTTGTTGTCTGTTGTTGTTGTTGAGCTTGAAGGTGGAACAAACTCAAAATACCCACAGCTGATGTTCTTTTAAATAAGTGCTGACTTTGAATTGGCTGTGTTTGCCAGCGTTTACTGCCGAGCTGCATCACACCCGGAGCTGTAAAAACACTTCTGTTGAGGTTTGGACAGAGCTGATCGACTTTGCTACATTTAAGGGGCTGGTATTCATGGCGGGATTGCGGCTGTTGCGCAAAATCTAGTGTTTATAATACACTAGAAACTCAATACGTTAACAGCAACGTGTAACAATGCGAACTAAAACTAGCATAGCCGGGTGTCTGGGAAGAAAATACAGCTTTATGCGTTTCTGGCCTTTCTTCGCTATGAAATGATAATTTAGAAAAAAACTCTGACCACAGTGAAGATTCGATAAAACTGTATTTGTGTTTGCGTGTGCACACGGGAAAACTGAGATTTACGGTCCCACGCATTCCAGCCTGCGACAAATACTGCGCCCAAATATCCACGTACTTGATTTGACACGATTCCCAATCGACACACTTTTATGCTTTAGTACCTCTCTACTCTAACACGCTATTTAAAAGCACTTCAGCCTATATATCTGTTCACATAAATGAACCTCCTGGCGCCATGTTTTATTCCCAACAGGAAGTCGTGGCTGTTTTGAAGCCATCTGATTGACTGGCAGACTTTAGCTTTGCGCTACACTGCCCCCTATGGGTGTGGCATTTTTAAAACTCACTGCTCAGGGGCATGAACTCGCAGATTTGTGCGAATTCGTGTGGATAAAAACTTTTCTGAATCCGACCTCGTGTGTACAATATTTATTTATTTTTTTTAATAGATGTGGCTGACTGTATTAGTTTTTATCCATTTTATGTGAGGATAATGAGCTTCTCCTCATTTTAAACTACTACCTCTCTCTGTTACGTCAGTTGACAACGCTGTCAACTGTTAGGTAGTGGAAACACGGACCACTCGTCAAAATATGAATTTATTTTTCCCATCAGATGAAGGGGAACCTGCTCCCGAAAAACTCCAGAAGAACCAGCGCAGCTGCCAGTGGTGTTTGTAAATTAAAAATGAAATAATAAAACTTTCCCAACTTAATTCATTACACAGTGTGTGATGAATTAATATGTGCGTATAATCAAAAGTATTAATTTAGCATTATCACCAATTTTTAATTATTTCCAATCCAGTTTTTTTTAAAGATTTTTTTATTTAAATATTTCTTTCTTTCCTCATTTTTTAAATTTTCTGTTTTTAATTTGTTTTACCGTCACTTTTTTTTAAATCACACAGCATTATCTCTGCTATTGTTGCCTTTGTCCATTTATTTACGTATTTCTTTTTTCTTTTCCTCATATTTTTTTTCTTTCCTCTGACTCTTCGCAGGAGGTCAAGTTGAAAACGGAGGAAGGAGATGGTGGGGGGAAGCCTGGCGGGGTGCAGAGTCAGCTTCCCTCCTGTTGGTCAACATCAAGAGGAGTTGGGAAAGCTCTTATTTTTATTTTTCATACGCAGCGTTTGTCAGATGAATTAATTAATTTATCAAGCCATTTATTTATTTGGATTTTCAGCGCCTACTTTGGCAGGATCAGTCCTCCGTAGGGACGAAGGAGGCACTAAAAGCTGGCTAATTTATTGGAGAGACAATTATTCTGGAAAGAAATGAAGCAGAGACAGAGGAAAAGGGAGAGGGAGGAGGTGCTGAAAGGATTGACGATGAAAACCCAAAAAGTCTAACAAGTTAGAGCAACGGGAAAACGTTTAGATCGCCTCTGACTTCAACTCAGCACAGACAGAAGTCATGGACACAGCTGAGGACTTTATTTCAACCAAAAGCTGTCGCAACGGAGAGAGATGCCGCTGAAAAGGACGAGAACAAGCGACAGGATTAGAGCTAATAGTTAAGACGACGTAAAAGAAGATCAATGAATGTTTTCCTCAGGTAATGCGAGAACGTGACAAGATAGTTAGTAATAACAGCAGTGATTCCATTTATTCCTGAACAGTTTTCCATGCTGATAAATATGTTGGACCTTTAACTCCTGTGTTTATACCCTGTATGTGATCAGGATGCAGAAATCCTCAAATTGTTATACAGTCATAGGTTTGGGCAATTGTCGGATCACCTGTCGCAAAAAATGTCCTATCAAGACATTTTGATTTATCGTTGTCATGGCAGAACTTCAGTTACTGATGGTAAGTAAAAAGTGTGATCGGAAATGTTGTTCTTGCCATCTTACTCCACTTTTGGTCCCACAAGAGAGTCGATAAATATCAGTACATTTAAAAAAACAACAAAAAAAAAAAACACAATTAAATGCAGATATAAATCGCACTTTTTGAAACGAGTGGCATCATAACAAGCCTGTTTTGAATGTTTTTCAAGAACAACATTTGTGCTTGTGCAGTCACAGTCCCACAGTTATCTAAAAAAGTCAGCATTAAATAGTTTTTTTTTTAAAGTCACAATATTTATCATTGTCACAAGATATCGTGATAAAATTCCATATCGTCCACCCCTACAATATTTCTTAGTTGTAACTTAGTTAGGGAATTTTATTGAATCCACACAGAAATACGACAATGTGGAAATGCGGCAGAAGAGTGAAAGATTAAAAGAAGAATGTTGTTTAATGAAATGGACTAACCAGGCCTGACTTTAAACTTCTTAGTTTAGGTTAAATGTTTAAATTGGTTATTAAGTTCACTTTCCAACCTCTTCGGGGCTACATCAGGACAGACAGGCCGAGCACAAA
Source organism: Girardinus metallicus (assembly GCA_903067095.1). Classification (NCBI taxonomy): domain Eukaryota; kingdom Metazoa; phylum Chordata; class Actinopteri; order Cyprinodontiformes; family Poeciliidae; genus Girardinus; species Girardinus metallicus. Next base: position 13,267 of record CAEGAE010054193.1, read on the forward strand.
CGGTGTTAAAACGTTGTCTATAAAAAGCCTGTTTGGACGGATACAAGCAAGCTATTGAACTTTTGTCAGAGCCAAGAAGCTCAACTGTAATCTAATTAGCGCATTGTTCCAGTTAAAGTACAACAGAGTTGGAACAAACTCCATGTGTTTCCGTTTGTGACGGTAGGACGGAAAAGGCTTTCACTGGCATTTCTCCCTACAAAGTGGACATTCAATTGTCGTTATGGAGATTTGTTCAACCCAAGATGGCAGTTCTCTTACAATGGCCTTTGGATATTTTTTTCCCATTCTTAACATCCTGCTAATGCTGCAAGGGGGCAAAGATAAGCACAGGTCCTCTTCAGGCCGGGTGACCATGGCGGTCAGACCCCCAGCGGAGTTGACCATGGGGGTGTTAAAGTGAGTTTTGACACCCTCACTTTTCATGCAGCTTTGCTCAAAGTCTGCAGGTCTTGTTGAAACTGCTGTGCGCACATGCATCTTTGTAAACGAACATATAGTTTGTGGTGTTGAGCTTTTCTGCCTCACTAAGTTTAAGTCTGACACAGGCTCCTACGTATGGAACACCAAGAAGGCCAAAAAGTATGCGGAGTACGTAACAGAACCACATCACGACCGAATGATAGATCGCTCTCATCCGGTCAGAGAATTTCTATGATGGAAAAAATCCGCAGTCACAACCAACAAGTCGAAATATTCCAGGAAGTGACAGAAATTACAAAATAAAACTGGGGAACTTAAGATATACACACTTGAATTTTGATCCCTAATTATGTGTAAAGTTCCAGTGTCATGTAAAATCATTAATCTCTCGTGGCAACCATTCAGCTGTGCACCGAGGTGGACCGAGCACCACTTCCATGGACAAAGCTCCTCCTCAGAGTTTCACAGAGCCGCCCTCCCTTACGACTCCCCCACTCGGCTCCTTCAGACTAGCCAGCAGGGATTAGCAAACACCTGGCGGAACTGCACCTCTGCTTGAGTCACTATACGAGCTACGTCTGGTAAAACGGCGTTACAGGGTTAACACCCAGCCAGCACACCTAGGTGGGCCCCACATGGGAAAAAAGAGGGCAGACCATATGGGACCCAAATGGGTTTGTCCGCGGTTTCCACGATGGCCCCACATGGGTTTGCCCATGTAGGGTCACTGCCTACATGGGTCCTACATGGGCCCTACATGAGCAAACTCATGTAGGGCCACCGCCACGTAGGGCCCATGTAGGCAGTGACCCTACATGGGCAAACCCATGTGGGGCCCACCTAGGTGTGCTGGCTGGAACAAAGGAGCAATGTTCAGGAAGAGTAGGAGCTTCTTAAAGAGACAGAGACTAAATTGCAAAGCAAAATTTGATACGTATAGCATTTTATTTAGCAACTTGATTGTGCTGCAAAGTGGCACTATGTGCCTGGAAAACACATAATACTGCCCCTTTAAGTATTCATGACCGCTTTGTGCAGTTCAGGTAGCATTCCTATGTGTTTTGAGCTACTATATGATGTGATCCCAAACCACAACCTCCTTTCCAATCCACTCACTGCACTTTTGAAAACCTAAAAGTGCGGCTAAGAGCATCATGCCCTCTGAATGCACATACAGCGACAATTAAGAAGTTCTGAAAAACTCTGACCAACTTCAACAGTAAAGCGGAACTTAAAAGGTGCTTCAATAACCTTTATTTTTAACTGAGATTTCATTGTCTACACATGTACGATTTAATTTACTATCCAGCAACCTAGAAGCACTTTAATATGGAAGGCAAAATAAAAGCGCCAAGTTGCAACGATGCCACTTGTTGCCACCCTGGATGGTGATAAAGTCACTGATTCACTCTGCGCCCGCCGTCAGCTGCTTCTTCATCTGTGTGTGTGTGTGTGTGTGTGTGTGCTACTCCTGTGGTGAAAAACATGCATTATTCACAAAGCCAAGCTGCAGGGACTCTCTCTCTCTCACACACACAAAAAGAGGCAAAGCTGAAGCTAACATCTGCTGAGTAGAGCTCCTCTCCTGAACTTCTGCCTCCTTTACGAAAATATATTTAGACTGACGACAACGGCGACTGTCAAAACGGATTAAAGGCTTGATCATTTTAGCAGGTCGCCGATGTAAAAATAGAACGAGGAACTGTCATTTCAAACACTCGCTGAATCCTTTGTGTAGACATCTGAGTGAGGAATTACTGCCTCCAGACAGCAGCCTTGTTTATTCTGGATGCTAAATATAGAGAATATACAGCTTTTATGATTTATATATATATATATATATATATATATATA
>CAEGAE010054199.1:0-17115 GCA_903067095.1 Girardinus metallicus
TGGGGCAGGAGGAAACTGGAATTGAACCTACAACCTTCCGATCACAAGACAACTACTCTTCCCACAGAGCCACAGTCACCCTACATATATTGGGTATATAAATATATGTAAAATCCACAACTACTGAACTGCAAATAAGACGCAAGGGTACAATCCATCCATCCATCCATCCATCCATCCATCCATCCATCCTTTTCCGTTTTATCTGGGGTCGGGTCGAGGGGGAAGCAACTTAAGAAGGGAGGTCCAGTCTCTCCAGCATGTCCTGGCTCTTCCCCGGAGCCTCCAGGAGGCATCCTGACCATGCCTGAGCCACCTCATCTGGCTCCTCTCGATGTGGAGGAGCAGAGGCTCTACTCAGCGGCTCTACCCTGGATGACCCAGTCATCCAGGGTGAGAAGCCCTGGATGACCGGGCTTCTCACCCTATCTCTAAGGGAGAGCTGAGACACCCTACGGAGAAAACCCATTTCAGCCGCTTGTATCTGCAATCTCGGTCTTTCGGTCATGACCCAAAGCTCATGACCATAAATGAGGGTAGGAACTTAGATAGACTGGTAAATCGAGAACTTCGCTTTTTGGCTCAGGTCTCTCTTCACCATGACGGAGCGGTACAGCGCCCGCTTCACGACAGATGCTGCACCAATCCACCTGTCAATCTCCCGCTCCTTTCTTCCCCCATTCGTCAACAAGATCCCGAGATACTTAAACTCCTCCACTTGGGGCAGGACACCCCCCCGACCCGGAGAAGGCACTCTACCCTTTCCCAGCTCAAGAACATGGCCTCGGATTTGGAGGCACTGATCTCCATCCCGGCTGCTTCACACTTGGCTGCGAACTGATCCAGGGAGAGCTGTAGATCACAACCTGATGAAACCAATAGGACCACATCATCCACAAAAAGCAAAGATGCGATCCTAAGGCCACCAAAACCCCTCAACACCTTGGCTGCGCCTAGAAATTCTGTCCATGAAAGTAATGAACAGAATCAGTGACAAAGGGCAGCCCTGGTGGAGTCCAACTCTCACCGGAAACGAGCCCGACTTACTGCCCGCAATGCGGACTAGACTCTGACATGAGTCATATAGGGACCTGACAGCCAGTATCAACAGGCTCGGTACCCCATACTCCCGGAGAACCTCCCACAGGGCTCACCGAGGGACACGGTCGAACGCGTTCTCCAAGTCCACAAAACACATGTAGACCAGTTGGGCGAACTCCCATGCACCCTCCAGGACCCTGCTGAGGGTGTAGAGCTGGTCCAGTGTTCCACAACCAAGACGAAAACCACATTGCTCTTCCTGAATCCGAGGTTCGACTATCTAACGGATCCTCCTTTCCAGAACCCCTGAATAGACCTTGCCAGGGAAGCTTAAGAGTGTCACCCTCCAGTCCCCCTTTTTGAAGAGGGGACCACCACCCCAGTCTGCTAATCCAGGGGAACTGCCCCCGATGTCCATGCAATATTGCAGAGTTGCGTACTATGTATATGATATGCAAATGAAACTTTAACAGGAGGTGACTGATGCTCCCTGCTTCTCAGCCTTCCTTGACAAATGAAAGGCTGAACTTGAGCAAGACGTCATTCACCGGTACAAGTTTCAACTTCTGAGGCGAACCCATTGCTGCAATATCCCAGCCTTTTGAAACCTCATAATGAGCTGAGAAGAACTGTTAGCATTTAACTATCTGTTGTTGTTTAAACCGCTTTGTCTTAGCTTATTAAACAGTCACATATCACCTCTTGAAAACTATTAGGCATTCATTACTCACTGTGCCACAGCATATAAATAGGCATAACATTTGCTTTCTGAGCTCGTACAAGATTCTACAATGTGGGGATATACAACTAATGGGGAAGAACTCAATACTGCCATGCCCCTAACCCGGTCCAGATGGGATGTCTGAACTGTGGTTTAGAAATGGTAAAAATAGTCCGCAGAGTAACACTTCATCTATCATTCGCCACCCTGTGGTACATGGTTAAAAGAGAACACACCGCGTCACTTTTTCTCAACACTGAGGAGATGCTGGAAGAGCTCTGACATTTACAGAGATGTTTTTCTATTTTGTGGAGGAAGGAGAAGAAACTCCACAAATCAGTTTACTTGGATCATCCTTTTAAAATGTCAGACACAGGGAAAAGCAAAGATATATCTACTCCAACAGATACAGCACCTTGCAAAATTAAACCCGTTGAACTTTTCCACATTTTGTCAAGTTACTACCACAAACTTCACTGAACTTGGAAATTTTGTCATAGACAAACAAATTAGAGGATAATTGTGGAGTAGAATGGAAAGGCTACATGGTTAACAAAATTTTATTACAAATAAAAATCTGAAAATTGCAGAAGATACCACAAAATAAATAAACTCCACATGTGCATGAATTAATCTCAGCATAAATATAACTGCTGTGAAGGCTTCAAAGGTTTGCTAAAGAAAATTGGTGAACAAACATCATCAAGACCAATAAACTGCAGATAGCGCAGAGATAAAGTGGTAGTGATGGTTGCATAAAAGAATATCCTTAGCTTTGACGATTCCTTTGAGCTCTCTTCAATCCATTGCCCAGGAAAGGAAAGAGTATGCAAACTTACTGTGATACAATTGTCCACCTAAACTGACCTGCCAGGTTAGGACAGCATTAATTTGAGATGCAGCCATATTTTCCACAGTGACTTCTGTGGAAACTATGATTGCAGGTGAGAAAATCTGTTTACAACACAGAATAAATGAATAAACACTGAAAGAAAGTTCCCTTTAAAGTCCAAAGAAGGTGCTTGGGTAAGATTTAAATATTCTGGCCAACAGTGCTGCCACTACCAATGAAGTAGTGGCAGCACCGTGCTAATGTTTCACCAGAGAGAGGGAAGTTCGTTAGAGTTGATTGGAAGATGCATGGAGCTAAATAAAGAGGGATGTCATAAAAAGTAGAAATTTGTGGTTGTAACCAATGAAAAACTTCAAAGGATGTGAATACTTCAGAAAGACTGCTGTAAGATTTTGAACATGAGTTATCTTCTGTGTTTCAGGCCGATTTTATTTCTTGAAACACTGGTAGGGCTCTTTTAGAGACAAACCCCTTTTCAGCTGTTTGTTTGCTGTAGTTGGATCATTGAGGGCACAAACATATTGCCTTTTGCAGGTGTGTGTATAGCTGCTCCGTGTGTGGGTTTGTTTAACGTGTTTGGGAGGAGAAGAGAGGAAGAAAGAGAGAGAGAGAGGAAGTGAGAAGAAAAGCAAGATTTGGATCAAGCTCAATGTGGTTCACCACAGATGGTTATTGTTTAGAATTCCAGGGTCATGATCTCACGCTGCGCTCTCTCTCTCTCTATCTCACAGGCGCTGTAGGCTATGAATTAATCAAACGAAACACAAGCCTTGATATTGTAAGTAGTCTCTTATCAGATTACCGACTGTCACCAGAAATCGGATTACTTAGGCGATAGATAGAGACACTTGTGATTATAGATGTAGCCAGCAGCACTTTACAGAGTTACCCCAGTTTTGCCAAAACAGAGTTCAGCAACAACTCTGACATCTGTAAGCATCTCACCTCAGGTCTTCCTCTCTCTTCCTTTCTACTCTGTTGACTTTGCTGTTAACTGTGGGGGATATCCTGTCAGTGCACACTCTCTTTCTTCTCTCTGTCTCCTCAGTCAGTTACACTCTCAGCTGTAGTAAGGATGTCAGCAGGGGAAACATCTCGGAACGCCCCAAAAAAGCTTCTTTGTTTGCACAGGACAACTAGTAAAAAGCCTCTGATGAGATGAAACTTCCCGCCTGTCATACACCACCTCGCACCTCCCATTATGTCCGTCTATTCCTCTATTCCTCCACATGTGATCTTCATGCAGGGCTGAAGCATTTAGCTGCTGTCAGTCAGTGAGAACTGGGTCTAAGGAAGACAACTGAGGAGCTGCGTTGGCAAACGAGCCACAGTGGCCCCATTACTTTCCCTGCTTGTCAGGAAGGAGTTAACCTCACGGAGGGGGAGGCCAAACATTAGGCTCAATGGTAAACGAGTGTGTAATTAATGCTGCAATGTGTCCAGTCCCCAGGACCTTCTCAACCCCAGGATCCTTTCTCAGACATTGGAATGGCGAGAGAGGTCAGGGAGGAGAGGGGGGCATCCGGGGCCCCCTTATGCCATTGCATCTGTCCAGAGGAGGGATATCATCTCCAACAGAGCCTCAGGCGAATGACCCTTTTCAACCATGAAGTTATGGATGACAACACACTGGCCTCCAATGATGGATGCATGAGGGGAGAAAACAGTTTATAGTCTTTTGATTTGCATTTACTCCCTATGACCATTATAAGGTCAAATATACTTAAAAGACCACAAAATTACTAACACTCTTTAAATGTCTGCCTATTTGGCTCTCTTCCTCTATCCTTATCTCTCTGGGTGAGGGTATTTTTCTGTAGGAGGACCTGGTGAACTTTACAAAATAGATGCAATCAGGAGGTCATCATGTTTTACATCAACATTTTGACAAGTCTACCCAGCATAAAATGATTTGCTGGATTATTTGCATGGCTACATGTGTGGATGTAGAGCAGATGCTTCTTGTATTTTGTTACCTGAAGTTGCAAAGTTATTACAATGGTAGGAAGAAAAGAAACCTTACCTCAACACCCAACAACCCAAAGGGCAGGGATCATTGCACTCCCACAGAGCAGCCTTGAAGCATATTGGCAGATTGGCATTGAAGCATAGGATCAAGAAGCCAGACAAGGAGAGACGCAGAGTAGTGAACACCCCATCCCTATCATGTCCCCCAGAGCAGTACACCCGGACTGCCAAGTCCGCACAAGCCCCAAGCAGCATAACCACCCAGCACTGAGGTAGACGAACCACCCCGAAGTGTAACAAACCTAAACTGGTCAGGCAGAGTGCATGAGTTTACCTTTCTTATTTCAATAGAGAGGATGGATTTGCATTATTATGACAGAGAAAACTACTTCTGTCTAGAAAACGTCATACTGTTTTCAAAATGTAAATTAGCAGAAAACTACGCAGGAGTACATGGAAAATGTTGGTTAATATGTGATAAGTCTCGCCAGGTTTGACTGCCTTATTAATGATTGCTCTCACAGCTAAGAAGGATTTTGATCATTTACACTATTTAAGTTGGCTTCTTCTAGCGATTCCTGAAAGAACTGTGTTCTTTGGCCATCTCCAACAGCGATCCAGGGTGAGACAGAAAAGCTCGTTGAGGTTGTGAGAGCATTTCTCAGTTGTATAAATAAATAGGGAAAGACATCCATAGAATTCCATTTGATCTGGAAAATGTTGCTGTTGGCCGTGTCATTTCATGTTTGTTTCAGATGCTGCTAACTGGTGATTAAGTGCATTTTTAGACCAGATTGGGATCCGTCAGACCAGTAAACAACGGCTGTGTACGGAATAAACAAATAACACGCTCCGGTGGCAGACTTGAGCCAGAAAAAAAACAAAAAAACTGGCATCTGCCAACTGAGTCTTTAAGTCAAATAGCCTCCTTGCTCTCAGTCAGGAATCTGAATGGCCAAAAGCCACCTAACTCTCTTGTCAATGGTGGTGAGAGCAGCTCCACCACATGTAAGCATTCCTGGGGCGCCGCAGCCTCGCCACAAGCTCATATTTATCCTGTGTGGTTCGATCGCCACTGAGGAACCCACAGCAATCACAGAGTTAAAGGAACACACACACAGACACACAACGTTAAATGACCACTCTCTGCCATGTCTGTCAAGCCTCTCTCCTGTATCAGCGATATTGTCTGTGTCAGCATTTCGGCTCCTGTAAAACAGGTTCACAAAGACATCTGGCAGCTGCGGAGTCACGACATGAGCAGCCTCCCGTCAAGATCAACCGATTCCAGCTTGTTTTAAGGGTGACCCACCAGGCTTGCATGTCCTAATTACTACTCCTCTAAGTCTTTTGTATTTTAATTGAGCCAGAGTTAATGGAGTTTAATCACCAAGAGAGAAAAGGCTCCTTCTCTTTACGGTGCATGGAGCAACTCTTATAGGAGATATAACAACTCTCAGACAGGTTGTGTCTGAAGCACACAGGCCATTAGCAGCCAGTAAGAAGAGCGGGGAGCCGTTCCTCTGGGCCCTTTGATTGTGGACTGTCTTAGTAGTTTTAGTGGTGCTCAGTTATTATCATCCTCCAAGCTAACATGCAGCAGTGCTTTTATGTCTTCCCTGAACTTTGGACCCAGCTGGATGTGTTTAGAACTGTTATAATGTAACAGAGGTTCAAAAGATTTCACTACCTTCCATTTAGCTCTCCTGCTGACACTGTTGAGCCACTTTAATATGCTTCCACACAGGGTCTGGATCTCATCAAGGCCAGATGAGGCGAAGGAGGGTGGGTTGACAGAGGGGGCTTGCTTTACAGGGAGGAATCAACGTGGAAAAAAAGTACCAAATCCATTAGTTGCAGTGGTGGTGAAGCCTGACAGATACAAGTGCCTGTGGGCTGACTGGCACAAGCAGACAAGGCGACATTACATGTGGCGCAACCTTTTTCTTTTGACCGCATCTCAGCTTCTTTACTTTTGCCTTAAAGGTGTGACATCTGACCACAGTGATAGTGGAAGTAGTTTAACAGAAAAGCAAAATTAAAAATCACACTTTTCACAGTTTTAAGATCCTTCGAAAACTTCCAAGTCAGTTGCACTGAAATGTCAGTGTAGGCTGCATATTCTTCAACTATAGCGTCACTTTCCCCTAGCCTCTAAGGAGAGTGTGGTTGGACGCTATAAAACTTTACTGAGGGGAGTAGAGCGACATGGGAGTGTCTCACCTCCATTAAAGTTCTTGCCAGGGTGCTGTGGCATTTAAACACTCATAAATAAATAATGGTGAGTTCCACAAACCCCTAACACGGAGTTCCCCGCTCTGAGGGGGACGCCAAGGGGATCGACAGACGGAGAAGGGTCAGCGCAGACATCCTGATTGGATGCAAAATTAAATTACACCCAAAAAAACTTTATTGCAACCACTAAAGCCCTGTGACAGAAACCCAGCCAGGCCCTCATTCCCTAGAGGAACAAGGACACCAGTACAGTTTTTGTTGCAGTGGTATATTCTTTAGTGTTTTTTTTCTATATTATTTTACAGGCAAAGGGTTAAGTCATCAGCATCTGGAAGACTTACTGAGAGGAGGTTAATGCAGACACAGCCTTTTTCTGAGCAATTAAATGGATTATTAGACAAAACAGAGAAAGTACAATGTGTTACAAAAGTATTAACACCTCTTCAAGTTCTTCACATTATGCTACGTTACAATCAGTAACATTTAACTCAAGAAAATTTTTTACTTAAATTAAAAATATTCTATTTATTCCAAAGGGAAGTTATTTGTTGTAACTCATATCATCCAAGGGTCTTTAAAGAGTCGTTGTGGATGGTGATGCTGTGGGGAGGAAGGATGTCCGGTAGCAGTAAGTCTTGCTATGAATCTAAAGAGCTCTGTGACTCAAGACTGTCTCATGACCGTCATGACATGATAACAGCTCAATTTCCAGGCAGAAAGATTACGTTCTGCTGTAACATGTCCTTGATGACACAAAACACTTGTAGTCCACCTCATTTGCTTTTGCTGCTCCTCTTCAAATTTACGTCTGGCCGTAGGATTAGCAAGCTGGGCAGAGAGATGCAGGAATCAACTATGTAAACAACCGTTTGCAAAAACAATGAATCAGAACTATCGCATCAGAGTTACTCCAAAATGCTGTCACCAGGAGCAGTGCAATCCTAGAGACCAAACGGATTAGTGCATAATTGTGAAGGTACAGAAAATGATAGATGATATTCCAAAACTGAAGGTGACCAGTTTTGAATACTTGTTACATTCCGTTTCTGCCTGGACCATTCTAACACGATATACTTTGGTCCAACCAGTTCTATTGGAGTTCTGGACATATGCTTTTGGTTGGAAAGTGAACCTCTGACCCAGTTTCAAGTGTCTTAAGACAATAATGTGTATTTATACGCAAGCTTTAAGGAAAAATGAATGGAGATAATTATGATAGATACTGGAACAAAGTCTGTTAGATGCAGCAAAAGATGAGAAAACCACTTTGTGTGGCTCTGTCATTAAAAATCTCATTAAAATAGATTGATTTCTGTGTGTGGAATGTGACAAAATGTGAAAAGGTTCAAGGGATATACTGTCTTTTACAAAGCAGTGCAAATAGCTAGCACAGTGGGAATTTTTGTCAGGTGATACATTATTAAGTTATATCCTAATCTAAGTTTTGCATGTTAATAAAAAATTGAACAGTATAAAGTGGAGAGCCATTGATTAATCTATTCAATGTAGTGACAAAAGAATTGAAAGGGCAATAGGGAGAGAGTGGCATAAAGCTGTTAGCTGCAGCGCGGGCTGACATCACCGTATCCGATACAATCAAAGCACTAGCTTTAAATGAGCCCTCCAGTCTGGAGCGGTGGGCTGGGCCATATTAGCCTCCTGAGGTAATTCATGCTGCTGTGAGTCCTGCTTGCTCTGCACAGGGAGGATTTTGAGGGATTTTAGGTGGGCCTTTTTTTTTGTCGTAGTGTCCCTCTCATGCTTAGGCGGATAGTGCTCGCTGAAGTTAGATTGATTTGCGGTCGAGGCCAAGCCTTGTGCGCCTGACAACGAGCAGGATGAAAAATGGAGAATGAAGGCCCCCTTGCAACAGTCGGCGATCTTCATTTGTTGCACACAGAGACGGAGAGCAAACTCTACAAGAGCTAGAGCATAGTGTGTTTACCCAGGTGTGTGTTGTAGCCTGCCAGCTGCTCTGGAACAATATTGAAAGCAGAGTGAAAGCTTCATTGTATATACAAGCCTTAAGTAAAAAGAGTGGGTCCTTTATAAAAATAACTTGGGTTGTTATTTTCTGAAAACAGAATTGTATCCTCAGCAGGATGCTTCCCTTTTTAAACAGCATTTCCTAATCAATGTAAAGCCTACATGTGTTTCTGCTAAAATAGTTACTCTGAGTATTCACAATAGAATGCTGGTATTTTATCTAAGCCAAGTATTTACTGTGTCTTACAAAAACTTTTACCATAATCGCACACTTCAATGGATTTTGCTGTGATTTTTTTGTTGTCAAGTAAAAGGAAAAATGATAAATGGGTTTCTATGCATTTTAATTTAGAGGCTGAGTTTTGTTCGTTATTATTTGAAAGTAAAAACTTAAATTAATATTGTACAAAAGAACATATTGTGTATTTAAAAGTTTTCCAGATTTTCATGTTTTGATTTATTTGTCTTATCTGTAGGTACTTTATTAATATACAGTTGTTAATGTAATTTTTAGATATTTTTAGATTCACTGTGGTATATTGTGTTACTGTGAGACAGTAACATATACATTTCTCTTCTGTGGGGTTGATAGAGAACTATTCTATTCTATTCCTATTTTCAAATTTCACCTCAACTTCTTGATTCCATTTAGGACTAAACTTTGACTAGACCTTTTTAATACATAAACTGCTTTAATCTAAACTAACAAATTGTAATTCTGGTTATATGTATAAGGTCTATATCTTGTTGGAAAGATAACCCTTAACCTCTCCTTTGGAGTTTTGCAGGCCCTGACAAATTTTTATCCAAGAAGAAGAAGCATGATGCTCCCTCCACTATGTTTCACAGTGTTGATGCTGTGTTCAACCAGTGGTATAGTGTTCGTTTTCCAACACTTTTAACCTTTTACACATAGGACAAAAAGATACTTTTTAGTCAGTGTAGGTGGATGGCCACATCTTGATAGGTTTACAATTCTGATATAATCCCCACAGCTATTCCCCTGACCTGTTTGTTGTCTTTCTTGTTCTTCATGTTGTTGTTTGTTCACTGATGTTCTCTAAGAAACTTCTGAGGCCTGCACAGAACATATACTGATACCTAAATTAAAAACAGAATGGTTTAATTTACTCATTAGGTGACATTAGAAGAGAACTGGTCACATTGGATTTTATTAATTGAATTGCATTGGCTTAATACAACTGCAAGACTTTTGAGACTTCTCTTTTTTTAATTATTTGTTACCTAATTAGGTGACTTCTGTAGCCAACTGATTGTATATGGTTTGCATAAACAAATTGTGCATTTGTTTATGCAAAAACAAATGCATTGTTTTTTCTCCACTTCACTATTCATCTCTGCTGCTGTAGCTTGAAAAAGGGGGACGGGGGGATCCAGAGGGTATGAATACTTTTGCAGTTTTCAATAACCAACTCATTTGCAAATGTCTCAGCTTCTTTTGAGCTGTATTTGCACTCTAACACACTTTCATTCTGCAGAAAATCCTCTGGTTCGTCTTCGTGGTGGACATCCACTACTCTGTGGATTCATATTCCCAAACTTACATTTTCACTCTGCATGAGAGAAGCATTGCAACAGCTACTGGCAACAGGCTGCAAGCTCTTTTTTCCCTCCTCAATTTATAAAAGTATTAGTATGGTAGTCATGCCAGGAAAAGTAAATCCTCCGGAGCTCTGTGCGTGCACTTACAAGCCTGTACACGAGGGCCGCTCATGTACAAGAATGCATGTATGCGTGTGTATGTGTTTGCAGACAGAGACAAAATCAATCTCATCACTTCTGTGGGGTATTTCCCCCAAACCCACTGCTTATGATTACAATAGACCTTGAAGTCACTGTCTATTTTCACTTCCTTTGTTTTTTTCCCCTGCCCTCAGCTTCATGTGGTTATAGTTTGCATTCATCTATAAAGAGGCTGACGCTTGTTTGTAGCCTCAGCAGCGTAACCTGAGTCCAAACCCAACCTTAAGGTGTCTTCCGGATGCTTCTCCATGTGATCAGCTCCTCATTCACTGTAAACAGAATCATTTTGCACCCACGCATGACATGCTGTAATATAAAATCAATAAACAATGGACAAGATCTATAAAAAAAAACAACAAAGCAGTAGCAATGGTTTAAGTAGAGAGATTTCCAGTGTCTTGTTTATGCCCCTCGATCTTTTACACAGTTGGTTACAATCATAAACTTTAATATATTTTTATGTAACAGACCAACCAACTTCCGTTTGTTAAAGCCCTGCAGTGTATCAGTTGGCTTGAAGGCTGATATGGTGACAGGCTGCTTATAGTGACAAATTGGTGCAGTCTTCCGCAGTGATGATCTGACAGCATGTGTGAGAGGGTATCGCTCCTCTGGCAGGGAGTGCGGAAGATAATGGCTGCCACATTACATCAACATTGTACTATGCCAACTGCTCAACTGATGACACATCCCATGATGCAAAGCTAAAATGCACTCACCATCAGGAGTTGTCATACGGCTCTAGATGCTAGTTCTTTCTCCAGCGGTTGTTGCGTCAGAAAGTTACAAAGTAATTCCATTTTAAAGTGCGCTGAGAGATCTCAGAAGGGATCAGAGATATTCATATATAGTTCAGAGCTATATAATTTGCCTTCACTAAAAAATATATCAGAGAATATGTGCGTTTTATAAATTTGTGACTTCAGTGGCTCAGTGTGTGGTCCTAAATAATAAAGAGACCATTAGTACTACGAGAGTGACACAATCCCTATTTAAATGGCTGCAAGAGTTTCATTTCATTGCAGTGCCTTGCAAAATAATCCAAACCCAATGAACTCTTTTAGATTTTGTCATGTTAAAACCACAAACTTTAATGTATTTTAATGGGATTTTATGTGATAGACCAACACCGGGTAGTGCATAAATATAAAGTGGAGGAAAAAAAATCTTCATTTTCTTACTTGTAAAAGTCTGTGTGCATGTATTCTTTGCAAAATGGTTCAGTCTGGATGTTACTTTTTAAAAACTATCAGCTGGCAATAGGTCTGGACTTTGACTGGACCACAATTTCTATTGCTTTCATCTAAACCAATTGTTATATCTTTCACCCCAATCTTTTGGAGCCTCTTGCAAGATTATTTCATGTTTAACTTCATCCATTTTCCCATGAATATCGATTACCTTCCCTGTGGATGCTGAATAAAAGCATCCCCAGAGATCTGTCTCTACAAGATTTATGAAGTATATAAGAAGATATATTTAAGGACAATTCCTGTCAACCAATTATCCTATCAGAGTTCTGAATCTGTGCAGCTCCTGTTGAGTACCATTTGCCCTCCTAAAGCACTCGTTATTCAGCCTGTCTTTTTAAGTATATGGCCAGATTAGCAGTTGTACTCTCCATTTTCGGATAAGGACGTTTTGTCAGATGTCTGAAGTCCTCCCTGACCTGTCTGCTCTATTCCCTAGTCATCATGAAGTTGTTTGTTGACTAATATTCTCTAAGAAACCTTTTACAATTCACAGAACATCTACCTTTATACGGAGATTAAAGTACACTTTCTTTACTAACCTCTGAAAGTATTTAATTGCACTGAATTTTGCTTAGGAGGTCAGCATAAAGGGGGGTTGAACATGTATGCATACTGCATTTTTTCAAGATTCATATCCTTTTCCTTCCACTTCCAATTATGTGCCACTTTGTCTAACCCATATAATCCCTATACTAGTTTTTAGATAAATTTGAAAGGAATATTTTATGTAAAAGCCAAAAGCACTAATGTTTATAAACATACAACTTGTGAATGTCCACGCAACAATTATAAAGCATAAAAGTGTATCTGAAAAATATCTTTGCTTCATTTTTCTTTCTTAACCGATCCACGCTGTTTAAAAGCTGGTAAACAGAACTTGTCTGGAAGAGTTTATTCAAGCTTTGTCCCACCCAAACAGAACCATGCAAAAAGGAAATTATTCTATTTACTTGACCACATAAATCATTCCTGGGACTTTATTGGATCTTTTCTTATGGAAACTGTATGCAGCAGTGTTTTTGCTTTCACTCTTCAGCCAGACCACCATATAGTGTTTACTAGTTTTGGGATACAAATATTTCTAAAAAAATGTATCTGAAAAGTGCAGAAATCCCCATTTGTCTGCAACATACTTTTTTCAAACTGGATATTACTCTGGATTGTCAGGTGTGGGTGGGCTTGGCTTATACTCAGCTTATTCGCATTTGCTTCAAGCCATATGCTGCATTCTTGCCAGTGTAGAAGTCACAGCCAGCCAAGGCAAGGTGGTGGTCTAGATTTCCAGAAATCAAAGCGGCTTGTTGTAAATCGTGATCATCACTTTCTTGCTGCATCCAAGGAAAGCATTTTGGAGGTGGTAGAAGATTATTCCCCCAGATGCTGGTGAAATGTAGTATGTTTGGCTTTACCTATCCATCTGGAACACATTACACAACACAATATATGTGTCGTCATAGCAACGCCAGCAACAAGCGTCCCTGGACCTCTGAAGCCCGATTGATGTTGATGCTCAAAGAAAATAAGTATTGTCAAAGTGCTAGTGGGGATCTTGCGCACATTTTCCCAGTGGATGCAAAAACGTGCAGCCATGCTGAGTGAGTCCTTTAGTTCAGTGGTTGTAGAGAGCAAACTCCCTGCTGGGTGCTGTTGGGAAGGGGCAACTCTGCGGTTAATTAGCGGGCATTGATTTGGCACCAAGTGGACAAGTTCGGCCCACCAGTGAGCTCACTTCCCCTCTGTCTTCACACTCACATGCACGGCCGCTCCCCAGCTATGAGTCAGCTCGAGAGCGAGAGCAAAAAAAAAAAAACAAAACAGGAAGTCAATTTACCCGCATCAGGCCCATCTCCAATCGTGTTGCCCGCCAACTCTGACTTGGGTGATTACAGGCGAAACTGATTAAAACAAAACAACTTAGCTGTGCAGCCCAATCTTCCTCATCTTTCATGCATATACAGTACAAACGGACAGCAACCTTCACCCTCCACCTCCAGCACAGTTACACAGGACACACAGCACACACACACATAGCCAGGAAAAAACAGGATGCGTGCAGGCTCCCCAAATCTTTTTAGACACTAATGGCACCCTGATGGAACACAGGTGCCTCCGGAGAGTTGCTGAATACACATGAGATGACTCAATGCCTGCTTTCCTGCTTTAATCGTTTAATGATTATTATGTCTTTAGGTATTTCCTTATGCTCATGCTTTGGTACTGCTTGGGAAAGCCAATCTTGGCTTTTACAGACAAAGTTAAAAGACTTGATAAAAAAGTGATGAGAAAGCTGGCCTGTGTGGCAGCCACATAAACATGCCCTGGACTTTTAAGGGATTTTCCCTGAGACATCGAATGCAGGTGCTCTGCAGACATCAAAGCAGACAAGTAAAACCTACTTAGTTGAGGAACGCCAAGAGAGCTGATTTATTTAGTCATCCCACGGTAAAGATGTCCTGTTTTGTTCCTGGACAGCGTGTAACTAATGATGTATTCTCGCCCAGAAGCCAGAGTAATGCATTTTCTTTCAAAGTAACGGCAAAATACATCTGGTATTTTTTGTTTCTTCTGTGATATCCTGTTTTTATTGTGAAAAAGTAGGTAGCAGCCAAAAATATAAACTATTACGGTACATATGCTCCCAATTAACATGGGACCAACAAAGTACAGTAGGAAAGTTCAAGAGATGCACTAAGAACTTGTTGGAATCTAGAGAAGCCAACTCTTCTGTAAGAACATAACTATTGGCTGGTCTAGAAGTCACTGGAGCTAATTAAATGGCAATCTACTGCATAATTCATCATCTGCATGTAGTTGGAATATATGCTTATGAGATAGGAATAATGTTGGAAAGTAAACAGAAAATAAAATAAAAAATACCCTAAAATACATTTAGAACAAATATGAAGATTTCTCATATCAATATTAGCTTTTTTGTCACAGTTTTAACCCTTTTTTTAGTCTACAATAGAGCTGACAAAATCACTAAGCTTTAGTTTTGTTAAGCTGTCACCATATGTATGTAAATGTAAATTTTATGTACTTTCTTGTGAAAAGTATATATAATTCTTCTGTACAGTTGATAATGCTCCATGAGGACTGGGCTGCCTGTGAGTGCTTTAGGATTGGTGAAGAGCTCATGGCAGAACTGAGAAAAGGAAGAACGATATGTGCTTAAATCATGTCTTGAAAAGTCTCCAGAAGCACTAAATAAGTTGTTGGATTTATTGCATTTTGGAAAAGCAGTCTCTATAGGGGTCAGCACACTCATAAAATACAGCAAAAAAAAAAAAAGAGAGAAAAAGGCTAAGTTGTCAGTACTATCCGAATCAAATGAGTTTCAGCTTGAACTTTCTTAAAATTTACTTAAAATTTTCTTTCAATCAGTGAACACATACTAAGCAGCAATGCACATCAAGTGTGCTTTAAATTATGCATATTAAGTGGCAACCTTAACACACAGTGAACACATCTTGTGCTGTGACTGAGCAAATTCCTGAACTTCAGCTATGGATGTCTTATCAAAAGTCTTGATGGTGAGTCTTATGCTGAATATAACTGGTTTGAAAAGTGTTATTGAATTGGGAAAACAAGACGGGTGGAATTTTTTAAATGTGCATCTCAGGCTGCAAAACGTGAACTAGCAGGCTGTGCTGTTCTGTGAGAAATTATTGCAGGAAGAACACTCAAAAAATCTAGGTTCAGTGGGAGTGGGGTGTTTAAAACTGATGTTAAAGGAAACAAAAAGCATAAGATGTTTTGAAAAAGAAAACATGTTCTCTACAGAGGCACACTGCCACATTATTCAGGCTGTTACAAGAGACAACCTGACCTCAGGGGATCCTGGTAATTTATAATGGGAGCTTTTATTATTTCATGTTTTTGCAGTTTCGGTCATTTTGTCTTAGAAATGTTCAGTTAAGAGAAAACCATCCTGCTGCAGGAAATCAATTCACCACCACTGGCCCATCTGTTCTCCTACTGAAGGATCATCACGACAGACAAGTTCAGCAGATACAAGGAAGGCTGACTGTACTGCAGGAATATTGCTCTATTTTAATTATTTTGGACTCCAAATCTCTGTTAGGGAGCCTGCTGGATTTGAAAATATTGGGGTTATATTTGGACAACTCAAAATTAAGTTGAAGTATTGCATTCCCTTGGAGACACACAAAGAAACCGTTGTTTGCCATTAATATGCTAACCTGTGTTAATTGCTAAAATCAGATGCTACAAACAGTTCAAAATGTCCACATTAAATCTTTTTGTCTTTGCTTGGTATGAATTAAAACCCTTTTTTTATTACATCATTTTAAATAATTAAACTGTGAACATTTAAAAAAGCGCAATTGTGATGTTTAATATATTTTACTGCATTCTTAATGTAAATGTATTTGTTAAAATCTTTATTGTCATTTTTTTGCAGCTTTCCAGCTTTTTAGGGAATATAGTTGCTAAAGGGTTTGCAGGTTTTAGTAAAGCCTGGACCATTCTTTTTTGCACAATTTTTTTATGAGTATTTACCATTACCTATCTCTGTCAGATGCTTAAAGGTAGAAAGTTTTTCTCTTTGAAAAGTAAAAAGAACATGTTTTGAGCAAAAAAATAAAATAAAATACGGACCGATGTTTTTTTTAACAGGTTCCAAAACCTAAACTTCACATGTGACATTTGTTTTAACATTACAATTCTGCTCACGTAGTAATCTCTACAACTGGGCCAGAAAATGACCATTTTCAATACACAGCGAATATTTGCTGTTTGCTCATGGAACCCACAAAAACACTTGAATCCAGCCTAATGCACTACCCAACGAGGATGAAGAAACCATTGAGCAAACAAATTCGACTTTAACAGTAGAGCCTATCCATCACCCAGACAAGTGCGCGTTTCACTGAGCGAAACAAACATAATACGACTTAATAGTGGGGTTAACATAGAAGACAAGTTTACTGCTATGGAGCAGACACAAACAGGCCTGAGAATGGGTCAATGATTTGTGTGTTGAAGGCAGATTGGAGCAAACTATGCTGCCATTGAGAATTATTTAAATCAACATAATTATAGTTGATGCGTGAGAAAATGTATGCACAATAGACCTTTTTCACAACAACCGGAAGCTGCATCTGATAGGGCTGGGGTACTTCCTGTTTTATTGGCTGTATTTCAAGTACTCTAAGAAAAATGTTTCTCCTCCGGTCCTTTTCATCATCCTTACTGAATTTGCCAGCACTTTCTTTCACTGATGAGGAGGAAATCGCAGCGGCGAATTCGCCCAACAAACGTGTGAAAGGATC
>CAEGAE010054203.1:0-47000 GCA_903067095.1 Girardinus metallicus
TAATTAATAATTACTGTTTTAGTTGATTGTTTTTTTTATTACAAGGATTTACTTCCTTCTTGTGGTGAAATCAACAAAAACCCAAATAATGACTTTTACTGGATTTTCTGCCATTATTATATGCCTTTATTATATTAATAACAATTAGAGAGTTTCAATGGATTCGATCCAGAATCAGAATACGGGTTTATTTAGTCTGAACAGAAACATCATGTTAATACAAAGATATTTGAGGCACTTTAGGCAGCCTTTCGGTCAAAAGAAACAAGTTAAAATGTTATTCAGACAGTAAATAAAGCAAATAGTGATATTTAATATATAATAACGCTGCTAGATGTGCTTGTATCTTATTACCCTTTGTCAAACCACAGTATTTCCTGGTCTGATGTTTTATTTGTTTTAATTACTCTTTCACAAATAAATTTAAAATTGGTGAAGCCGGGAAATGCCTAAACCATGCAGGGCAGTGTGCCTTGAGGACCAGGGTTGGAAAAACACATTGGGAACCACTATTCAGCTATCTGTTTCTAGTGTATTTTATTTCCAACGGACCCATTTCCTTCAACCACTCCGCTCTCATTTTGGTCCGTCCTTCCGACTTCCGCCTCAGCTACGAGCCGAGGTGAGTACGTTTATCGGGATCAAAACCATCTACAATCCATCACCATCCTGTGTTTTAAAAGCAAAAAAATTACGCTTTAGCGATATAAGTTTGTATATATAAGGACAATATAAAATGTCACGTTGTATTTTAGATAGTTGAACGTATGATTTGGTAGTTACAACGATGAGATGTAATGGGGGATTGGGAGATGTGGTTTCAGCTAGCTTGGCTAATCTAAGTACAGTTAATGTTGTAGAAACAATTGGTCTTTTATCAAATCATTTTTATTGCGTTTTCAGTTTGTATAAATTGTAATTTGTATATTATTTTTAATAATGTTATAGTTTGCCAAATTAATGCTAACGCGGCGGTTTTCTGTGTAAGATCGATGCTAGTTGAAGTTGAAGCTGCTTTGTAGTTTTAGCACTTGTTCCAACGTCAACAAATCGGTACTGTAATATATTATTAATGTTCTCCAGATGGCCCCAACCAAGAAAGGAGAGAAAAAGAAGGGGCGTTCAGCCATTAACGAGGTGGTGACCAGAGAGTACACCATCAATATCCACAAGCGCATTCATGGAGTGTGAGTACTGCAGAAAAACAGAATATTTTAAGTTTCCTATTTGTGAAACTTCTGTTTAATTGTGTAATCTTTATTTTTAAGCTAGGTAAATTCATGTCATATTTGGCAACATTAGGACTGGTCAAAATACTTAAGTGTATTGACTCCTTCTAAATATTTTTGTTGTTGGAGATTAGAAATTCAATAAAAATCAAAATGGGCTAAAACATGTTTTTCTGTCTGTGTTTATGCAGATGTCCATCACCGTTTAATACTCTTGATTGTGCATAGGGAACAAAAAGTTATATTTAATAACTGCTGATAAACTGTAAATGGTCGTGTAAACAATCCGACAATGTGTGAATTTCATTTCGTCCTCCTTTCTGCTGTTAATTTGACTGAAATGTCTCATGTAGGGGTTTCAAGAAGAGGGCTCCCCGTGCCATCAACGAGATCCGCAAGTTCGCCATGAAGGAGATGGGAACTCCTGATGTCCGCATCGACACTCGCCTCAACAAGGCAGTGTGGAGCAAGGGGATCAGGTCAGTCAGTCACTCTGTCTCATTTCCACTAATAAATAAAAAGGATATTAATATGCTCAACATCAAGAAAAACATGACTTGATTCGAATTTCCCACTTTTTATTTTTTAGTTGAACTCCATGATGGTGCATTTAATGCATGTGATTATTCTAGGAGGCTCTGGCCTTATGTAATATGAAATCACACCTAAATCATAATTTCATTTTGGCTGCTCTCTATTCACTAATGTGTGTAATCTGCTTAAAAACTCTACATTAATATTTATTTTTGTGGTTGGATCATTGGAAAAATATTGGATGAATTTTAACTCAAGTTGGTGACAATTGTAGGTAGGATATATTACATCCATACTGATCTGAATCTACTGCCTTTATAGCGCCAAATATTGCTTTTGTGCTTTCTGGAATTGATACATTGTTCTGTAGAAATTGATTTTTTTATTTCTTTTGGACTGATTTAATTGGGCTGTTGGTTCTGATGAAAAATCAAGATGTCAACAAAACTGAACTTGGACACAGAGGTGCAAACAGACGACACCTGCGAGGTTTTATTCTAGCTTGTTTGGCACCGGAAGCAGCTGTTGAGACGCCTTCTCCTGATGTGTTGTGCAGGAACGTGCCGTACAGGATGCGCGTACGGCTGTCCAGGAAGCGTAACGAGGATGAGGACTCTCCCAACAAACTCTACACCCTGGTCACATACGTTCCTGTCACCACATGCAAAGGTAAACTCCTCATGCCGCTGACTCTGAAGCGTCCGTACAAGCAATCCAGATGTTTAATAATTTGTTTCTTCTTCATTTTTCAACAGGTTTGCAGACAGTCAACGTTGATGAAAATTAAATTTGTGGAATAAATGAAAAATAAAAAAAAAAAAACCTTGTCTTTCTTTGTTGAGCTCATTCTTGTCTCACTTATTTGTTCCCATAATAAAGAACATGGTGAAAAGTCCAGATGTATTTCTTTATAAAATTTACCTGAAAGTTTATTGACTGAACTTTCTCAAATCTCATGTTACAACCATGAAATTTTAAATGCATTTTACTAGAGTTTTCTAAGACCAATACAAATGGGAGCATGGTGGGAAATAAGATATTTTCTTCTATAGAATGTTTATTTGTAGGAAAAGTAGTTTCCAACTTAAGATTTGAAAATTGATCTAAAGAATGTGTTTAATAGTATTGTGGAAATTTCATCAGTTCAGTGAAAAATTTGCTAAAACGCATTTATTTTGTTTATATGCGTTTTAACCAAAAGTTACTAAATTTTGATTAAATATGGAAGACAAAAAGTCAGAATTGGATTTTAATCAAATAATTCTGAGAGAACAGACAGCATTCTGACTTAAAGATAGAATAATCCTTTTTGTTCCACAAGTGGGAAATTTAGGCTGTCATGATGACAGAAAGTGGACAGAACAAGAGTAACAAATTAAAACATTAAATACAGTAAGGTGTAGAGAAAACATACAAGCTAGGCTGAAATACAGATGTGAAAATATTAGAAAAATACAATATCTTTAATCAAAAGTACATTTTCAAATGAGAAGCTGGAACTGATCCCGTTTTGCATCAGTTTGGGAATCAAGGGTCAGTCATCAGACTACAGAACGAAAATGTTTCTAAGCCTTTTTACAAATAATCTAAGTTCACTGAGTATCAATCTATCGACTTCATCTGTACAGCTTCACACATGAACACTTTCATGCCAGTCTTGAGCATTTGAAACGAAAAACAGTAGACGCCAAATCTAGGGTGCAGTGACGCGGTCCCGTCGCTCGGAGGAGCTGTTCAATTGCCTGCACTTGGATCGGATGGAGTGAAAAACACATTAGCTTCGATAGCAATGGCTAATGTTTACTCCTTATTTAGCTTAGCTGTGCGCTCGCTATAAGTCAACATAAAGGTAAGAGGAAATGCTTTTCTGGCTCACTATCTGCTTTGTCACAATTTATGAACCTCGCAGAGATAAACTAAGATCTGCGGGATGTCAGGGACGAGCAGGCGTGGCTTTCTGACGGGCTAGATACCTAGCTAGCCAATTAAAGCATTTTATATAAACTACTGGAGCTACAAATGCTAATATTTTATAGAAATTTGTACCGCTCAGTGATTTTCTCATCGACACCTCCTTGAATCGCCGTTCACACGATGGCGTGTTGTAAACCTGTCCAGGTGCGAACTTCTGCTTTCCATGGCCGTGGGCTGATGTGCACATCATGCGGCACCAGTGGCTGCTCCTAGGGGCTTGTGGCTGGGTCCTGCTCGTCCTCATGTTTGTCAGTAAATTCATCAGCTTTAAAACTATTGAAGGTAAGATACCGGTCATCAATGCTATGTCTTGGTGGAAAAAATCACGCAACACCGTATGGAAAACAATCAGGAGACATTGCAGAAGGTCACAGAGAATGGTTACTGTAATTAAAGCTAAAGATTGTCAAAAGAAATATTAGGTTTGCAACATTTGGTTCATTCTACCTTTGTTTTTCAAGCAATTTTTTTAAACTCTTAAAACGTTTGGATATACTTTTTTGTTATTGTACTTTTTATTTTTTCTCTGTGCTACTTGTGTCTTAATCCACTTTTCTTTCAATATATGAATTTTTTTTTATCTATTTACCTTTTTTTTCAGCCACCTTTTGTGTTAAAATACAAAACTGTAGTGATGAGACTCCAACATATATTTTCCTTCAATACTGACGTTTGGGCTGTTTTTTGGTTATGATGGCAAACTTTGGTATTAGAAATATTTCAGGATGGTAAATGGATGGTTTATTTCATTTTATTCTGCATGTTTAGAAGTCAGATTAACATTGTTTGTGCTTTCCCAGGTTATAAGAAGAGACCTGCTCAAAGTTGGACTGTGGGAGATACAAAGGTGGTGAAACCGGCAACTGTGCCGAGCGCATTAAAGCAAAATCAAACGCCATCACATCAGGTGAGCAATTTATTTCAGATATTTAAATTTTTTTAAAAATATTTTTTTACCTCTTTCCTATTCACAAGAAAAGTTGTTGTGAAATTCAGTCCATCAGTCATGGCAGTTCTTGTGTGATTGTCTCAGCCCTCAGCTGCGGCCACCCTGTCAGATTGGCAGGCGATCTCTGAGAGCCGAATCGAGCATCTTTCAGCCGTGTGTAAGAACAACAGCCTGAGGAATTTAACTCACGTCTCCATCAGCAAGTTCGTCCTCGACCGCATCTTTGTCTGCGACAAGCGCCAGATCTTGTTCTGCCAGACGCCTAAAGTGGGGAACACACAGTGGAAGAAGGTGCTCATTGTGCTCAATGGT
Source organism: Girardinus metallicus (assembly GCA_903067095.1). Taxonomy (NCBI): domain Eukaryota; kingdom Metazoa; phylum Chordata; class Actinopteri; order Cyprinodontiformes; family Poeciliidae; genus Girardinus; species Girardinus metallicus. Next base: position 4,999 of record CAEGAE010054203.1, read on the forward strand.
GAGTACGGGATGGACTGATGCACATTTACTGGAGTAACAGTGGGAATTTACAAGGATAAAGCTGCACTTTAAAGCAGCTTGAAGCTTAGGAGGTTTCTGGTTCGTCTTGCTGCTGCAGGAGGTTTTCCCAGCGTGGAAGAAATCCCAGAAAACCTCGTTCACGACCACGACAAGAACGGCCTGCCCCGCCTATCGTCATTCTCGCCGCAGGAAATAACTCAAAGGTTGGTTTTGTTTATTGTGTGTAAATTGGGTACAGCAGACAATCTTCTTTCTTTTTTTTCCTGCAAGTGCAGTGGATCAAATTTCAGGAAATTTTACATGCCTCTGTTAAATTTCCTGCAACTAATGATCGTTTTAATAAATTGTCACATTCTGCAGATTTTTCATTTAACTACTTATGCCTTTTATACAATATTAGAAATGCATTAAAATGCAAATAAAAAAATTTTTAAATTTACTTTTTAAATAAAAAAATAAACAAAGTCCACGCAAGGCAGGTGAAGATGACCTTCAACAGTTGGAGAATTTATGACACAACAGTGACTAAACCTGGATTTTCCTCCGAATGTTTTCCTGTATTTTAAGTTTCGGTTGTGTGCACACTTTATCTCTTGTTGGAGTTTTTCAAATTAACTCCTTGCTGTCTGCCTCACCAGATTAAACTCTTACTTTAAGTTCTTTATCGTGAGAGACCCCTTCGAACGCCTCATTTCTGCGTTCAAGGACAAGTTTGTGAAGAACCCGCGCTTCGAGCCCTGGTACAAGCACGACATCGCGCCGGCCATCATACGCAAATACCGCAAGATCCACCGCGAGAGCGACCTGGCCGCCTCCGGCCTGCACTTCGAGGACTTTGTCCGTTATCTGGGAGATGCCGAGGGCCGCCGGCGGATGGACCGGCAGTTCGGGGAGCACATCATCCACTGGGTGACGTACGCGGAGCTGTGTGCGCCGTGCGAGATAAACTACAGCGTGGTCGGGCACCACGAGACCCTGGAGCACGACGCGGCGTTCATCCTGAGAGTGGCCGGCATCCACCAGCTGGTTTCGTACCCGGCCATTCCTCCGGGCATCACGCGCTACAACAGGACCAAGGTGGAGCACTACTTCTCAGGGATCAGCAAGCGGGACATCAGGCGTCTTTATGCACGATATCAAGGTGACTTCCAGCTGTTTGGTTACCCGACGCCAGAGTTTTTACTGAACTGAATGAAAACACTTAACTAGGGTGCTGGATTTTAGCATCCTTGCTGCCATCGGAAGAGCAGACTTTAAAATGTATCACCTACTTTTATTCCCATGGTTTTGTTGGAATAATTGGGGTGAGCTGTGTTGAGAATTCTGCTGAATTACCATTTTTACTGAAGGAAAGTAGTCAATATAATAAATAATGAGAGATGTAAATCAAACAAAGAACTCATTTAACGGATTTATATTTAATAACCATGTTTGACTTCTTATTATCTGCTAGACAGGCATAAAGTCCTGTAAATGTAGCTATATTATTGCACTGTTCGGATCTCTTGATTCAGGGATTCGTTATGGATGATGCTGCAGGTGCATCTCAGTAAATTAGAATACCATTGAAGGAGCAGTATTATTTCAAATTGACTTTTTGTTTTAGCTTTGCATCATGTTGTGCTATTCCCTCATCAAAAACATACCAGGAGTGTTGCCTTGATTATTTAATGCATGTTTGAGAAACCCTTCAATCTCACAAAAAACCCACAAAGCTGCCCCTTTAGAAGTTTATTTCAGTTGAACCATGTGTGCTATGTAGATTAATTAAACTATTTAAACTCCTTGGTGACATTTTTAGATGCAGCTGTGCAGCTGCAGATCCTGTTTTGTTACAATTGAAGGTCCTCTCTGAAGAACAAACTGAGCACTTGTAGTTTTTCATTAAGGTTTTTATGACTTATCGAGCAGCATTAACTTTTTTACATTTCTACAATAATGAAGTTTGCTTCAACCAAGGCAAACAAATGTCTTGTCAAGAAAAAAAAAAAAAACCTGCGTAAGGTTAATATAGGTGTAATAATGAACTGAAAAACTGACTCCCTTTGTGCCGACACTGGATTTTGAAAGCTATTTTTTTTCTACAAGAAGTGTAACACTTAAATGTTCTTAACATGACTTGCAATTAAACGTTTCTATTAAATGTTGATATTTATATTAGGAATTTGGTGACGAGTGGCTGCAAGTTTTAAAGCATTATTGGCTCCTGGTGGGTAGTTGTGTTTCAGAGGCTGGGTTTAAAATAAAGGTGTGAAATGCCTGTGTGGTGGTTTCCATTTGCTTTGTTTTTGAATTTTGTGCAAACAGTTTAAAGGGACATATGTCAAACCTTGTATATCTGTTTTGGATTCACTCTTGACATTTCAGTAGTGTGGTTTCAAAGAAACAGTGATGTCTTTGTTTTCTTTCTGTTATCCCAACAACCTGCTGTAACAATTCACAAAAAAAGCAAAGTGGACAACTTGAAGATGCAGTTTCTACCCAATAAATATTACAAACTAGCATCTTCTTACATATTTCTCAGAATGACCCAGTCTTTAAAAAAATTATTGAAACATTCAACTATCAGCGTAATAATCAACTCTGAATGCAGTGATACCAATCATCCACAAGGTGGCGGTAAATACTTGAATTAACAGTGACACCAACTTTGAACTCCGATGAACCCTTGATCTAAATGCCACCACTCGAGGCTGTTGCGGTGAAATATTGGATTAATAAATGTCACCTGTTTTGTGGGCAAAACAAACATCCCAGACATAAGATAACAGTATTTACATCAACACAGGGAGCAGAGTTTAAATTTATTATCTGCTGAATGTTTGCGTTTGGTTTCTGCTATCTTTTGAGACTATTTCACTAATCGTTAGTCATGTTTTACACTGTTATGCTCATAAATATTGAACTTTGCCCCATTTTGTAATGTTGCAACCACAAGCTACTTTGTGTTTGAATTGGATTATATGATATAGACAACACAAAAAGTGCTTAATTGTGAAGCAGGAGGAAATTATGTAAACTTGAGCTAATTTTTCAGTGTAAAAATCAGTCAAAAATGAGTTTTGTATTTTTTAGTGCAAAAATCAGCCAGACTGTACATAGAACATCTAAAAGAAGCAGAGTAGGGGTTTTTGAGGACTGAAGTTGCAGTACACTGTGTCTAAATCAATCAATTGTGACACTGATTATATGTTTTGGGTCTGTGACCTTACGGATGGGAAACCTCCACCACAGTCTTGAGTGGGGCGGAGGGTGTTAAGGTTAAAATGAAGTGTGTGGTATCCACAACACAGAGTGTATGTTGTATTATACTTTTTCCATGTTCAGATGATGAATTGGACAATGCTCAGCAAATTGTTGAAAGCTTGGGTTGTTAATTATAAAATATAAATGCATGTCACACTTTTCAGATTTCCTTTCACTTTACATTTACAAAGTACTTTGTGCTTGTCTACTAAATAAAATGCATTGAATGAAAAGTTCTCTGCATTTTCTCCCTCAGCTTTGTTGCTTTCCCCCCAGCCTGCCCAACTGGTTCCTCCTGTCTTTTTATTTGCATGTCTTGGTAAAGTTTGTTCAAGCAACAGATTGTCTTTCTCTGTTTGGACCTTTCACTGCACTATGGCGGCAATTAACTGACATCCTGCCTTTTGCTTTTGCTTTGTTAGACAGCATTCAGAGCATGACGGCATGTAGCGCGCTTAAAGGATTTATGACTAATGGTGCAGCTGCAGAATGGCTTGAGATAAAGACGCAGAGCCGTGATTGAACTACATCAACAAAACTGAGTGAGGTTTGCAGAAATTACAGTTTTTAGTACAACTGACTCACCTGCAAAACTACTGATTTTTAACTTGCTTACTATTAAGATAGTAATCAGTTCTGGAAATTATTGTAGCATATAATCCTTATTTATTTTTCTCCTGAAGCTCTCCCATGTGTCAACTGTCCAGACACAACATCCGTCCTGATTCTGCTCATCTGCCACACCCATGCTTACCAGTTTGAACATTTTAGGTTGTGCGCACACGTCCATGTGGATCCAGGCTGGCGTCTGCCCTCGTCTCACCTGTCTGCCCACTGAGGTGCTTTGTGTAAACACCAGCGCGCGGGCTGATGTCGGTTGGACAGTTCAGACAGGAACTGTGTGTTATCATCTCTGTATCCACGCTCACTGAGGAGAGACCCAGCCCTAATCTCTCTGTGCAGCCAACCGGCTTCCTGTGTTTGAGGGATTCTCTTCTAAATCAGCGTGAAGCCAGAGGAAAGCAGACAGAAGAGAAGCTCTGCTGGGGTAGCTTCACCTTCAGCATAAAAGAAAGACAGATAGAGTTCCTGTCCGTGAAACAATAAAAGAGGAAAAATGCAATGCTAAGTAGGAGAATAACAATAGATTGGTTGAAAATTAATCTGTTATTACTATAAATTTAAACTATACACATCCTTATAATTTTATTTTTACTTTTACAAGCATTAATAATAAAATTGCAAAGACATCTAAGACCGGAGATAGCTGAACCTAAGAAATGAGAGGCAAAAGGTTATTCATATTGGACATGAGTCATATATTAAAATGATAAAGCACCCAAACACAAGAAGGAAATGGGCAAAATCATGTGCAAAGTGTGGTTTAACATAAAGAATAGAGTTTATAGAAAGGCATTATTATGAACAGATGAACACAAAGAGAACAAGAGGGTGCAAAAGCACATATTTATGAAAAAACATATCTGAACATATAATTCAACAAAACTAACAGGGAAACGATAAAAAAAATGTATATAAAGAAATGCATGCAACTACACAAGAATAGCCCAAATAAATTTCAGAACACTCACAAAAGTCTTATGGATTATGGTAAAATACCAATCTGATTAAAGTAATAAGTTTTAAAGAGGCAGGAAGCTGAAAAAATTGCTCAAAATTATTGGATGCAAGCAACTCGCAAACTGCAAAATACATAGATAAACAAATACATTTGAAAAAAATGAAAGGAAGACAAAACATCCAAAATGTAAATACTTTTTTTTTTGGAAAGATTTATATTTTGCTTCTTTATGTGGTGACTAGCTCTTTGATATACCTTCTAGTTACTTTATTCAATAGACAATTTTCTCCAATCTTATAGTGACTTGATTTTCTTTTCAGATTTTTCTCAAATTTCTCAAATACACACAAAGACCCACTTCTAAATAATACATGAACTCAATTCTAACTATGCTTGAAAATAGCAGGCATAAATGATTATTTGAGGTATTTGTATGTACATAACCTGTTTATTTTCTATTTTGATTGCAGTAAAAGCAACAAAATACCCATATATCTATATGTTTATCTATACAGTTTCCATACATATCTAAAATATATATTACATGTAATAAATGTTATCTTTCATGAACATTATTTTGGGGAGGACAGATTAGATGCTTTTATTTTGAAACGGCCCAGCGGAAGTCAGACATTGACTGATAGCTTGACCACAGCAGCGAGGCAGCAGCAGCAGCAGCAGCGCACAGGGAGCTCACTGCCACCTCAACATGGAGTAGCTGGAGCCGAGCGCCTACTGCCGAAGAGCGGATTCCTTTGACGGGAATACCCGGCGCTATATATTTAATTTATCTGCCAAGAAAAGCCCTGGCAAATGATACAACGGCCATATTTAGTAGAGTCACAGGGAAGCCCGGCTTTTATTTGAAAAGATGGCGAACGACTCTCCAGCTAAAAGTCTGGTAGACATAGACTTGGCTTCATTGCGGGTGAGTGCTGGGGACCCGAGACGATGTTTTTCCTGCTCTTTTTTGCCTCTTCTTTATTTCACATTTCTCTGTAAAGCGTCCTCTGTTTAAAGCGCTTGACATGAGCAGGTTTCAGGCTGGGTTTCGATGTTTTTTGTGTGCTAAAGATGCTTTAAAAACGAGCGCTGAGGCTCTTCGAGGTGTTGCCAGTGTCTGATTTTCCTTTGTTCGAGATGCGTTTGGCATGTAGGGGAGACCAGGGCGCAACAGCTGGCGGACACCGGACAATGTTATCAGTTTTAAGATGTAGCAGCACTTGTTATTGAACCACTCTGTCCTTTTTCTCTACTGCAGGATCCGGCTGGGATATTTGAGCTGGTGGAGGTAGTTGGAAATGGCACCTACGGACAAGTATACAAGGTTGGTTGGAGGCATGGCCTGTCCTGTTTTCATCTAATCTGTTTTTCTGTTTTAAACTCTAAGGACAAAGGAAGGGACATTAGGCTGGATGGTTAGGTTGGACCACATGGAGGGAGATCGAGCAGCGCTTTCCCTCTGGTGTTATTGTTAAGAGTTGGCCTGGGAGGTGAGGGTTAATGGCTGAATCATACCATGTAAACTCTGATGCATCACCCATCTTGCATCAACAAAAGAGTAGATAAGAAACCCTCGCCTTAATGTAGGCAAAACCTCCAAGAGTCAGATGTCACAAACTAACAGAGCTTTAAAAGACTTAAAATTGCGCCAAGATCATGTAGACACCACATCCTGGGGTGAAACATGATTTATACTTGAACAGTAGATTGCTCAGATTATGAAATTTGAACTTTCTTTCTTGTTCAGTGTTCCTTCAGGTATCTGACAAAGGATTTGGCCATACTAAAGCACATGTATAGTATGGCAACAAGTCCCTAAATGGGAAATAAATTCTAAAAATATGCATCCAGTGTTTAAAAAAATAGCTGGATATTGTAATTGTAAAATTACATTGTAAATAATACATAAATAAACATCACATTTTGAAATTGCTGTTAAATATTCACAAGTTCATACTCTTAACCCATCTACAAATTTGTCCTGATATTTCTGATCTTAGTCATAACATCTATCAATACTTTGCATACAAGACAGTCAAATTTCAATTTATTGGTAAAAAAATTACATTTTAAAGCACATTTATTATCATTACAATAGTTTACGCTGTTAATATTCCATACTACTACTTGGACAGCAGTTATATTGGCTCATCATATATGTGTATCTAAAGACTTTATTTCTAGAACATTTAGATGTTCTGGGAAAATTTATATATATATAGAAAAAACATATTTTTCAGTGAACAATGTTGCTGGGACAGAAATGATGAATTCAGTTTTTTCCCTGCATCTGGTTTGTTGTTATAATGTCATGACAACTTCCTCCTACATTATTGCATATTTGATCTTTTCTGATATCAATCAGTTATCAATAAGAGTTGTGACACAGCAGCTTACAAAGCTGTTTTTAAGAACCATGTAATTGTGGATTTTTTTGTGTTCCAAGTAACAAATGTTCACAGGTCAGTGCACAGCGTTGCAATGAAAAATGGATTTCTACTTCAGAATTTCAGAAAACACAAAGTTTCTTAGCACAATGAAACACAACTGCAGATTTTTCTTTATATGTATCATGCTGATGACGTAAGAGGCACAAGAATCTAGATGATCAGCTGGGATTGAAAAAACAACATGGCGGAGCAACATTTGACTGAGTTTTGATCTACATGCTGAAGTTGGATTTGACCAGAGTAATCTTTTGTTTTCACTATGTGGTTTTAAATCTAACAAAATGGAGGAGTAGAAAGATTAGCCACGCTTATGTATCAAAGCACATGTTTCTAACCTTTTGGCTGATTTATTTCAAACTCAAAAAGTGCGTTGTAGCACCTGCTGTTTGGGTGAATCTCTGGGTTTTTACCTTGCAGGTTTAAACCAGAGTTTGACTCAAACAATCTCCCAGCTGGGATTGTCTTCAGAACTGTTCATTTACCAGTTTGAATGCTTCCATCTGATTTGGTTTCTGTACAGATTCACCCCAAAACTGCGCCCTCTGCTTGTACCTTAACTTGTAGCTTCCTCTGTTGTGTTGGCATGGCAATGGCGTGGGTGGCGCTGCAGGTGCATGCAAGGTGGGGTCAACTGCGACATTACAAGTCTGCCTGTATCACTTTTGGCAGCGGCAGCATGTGATTCAGCAATGCTTGGACGTCATCTCAGTGGACAGTTGCTCAAGATCTTTAATAATGAAAATTAGTCTGCATTGTTCATAAACTGTTTTAATGTTGCCAAATATTCTTTAAATCCATTCTGTGTTCCCTCATACGGCTCAGACACACTGATGCAACGATACAGAATAAAAGTGAAGAGCTTTGACGGAAAAATTTGATTTAAAAACTTGCAAATAAGGAGAATATGCTATAAGGAATGATAAACAATAGGATCTGCCTTTTGTGATGTCATCAGAGACATGTAGGTTTTCGTCCGTGTCTTTTGGATGCCTGTTTTTCTCTCAATTCAATCATTTTTTAAAAATGGGGAACAAACTGAAAACATGTCAGTAGCTGAAAAACTATATATAAAGTCAGATTTTTGGGGGGATTTTTAAACTAAAGTCTGATCAGTAACTTTACGTTTTCTGTTTATTTACAACAAAACCAGGAAACTTAAAGACTTTTTCCTGATTTGGTGACTAATTCTGTTTCTCTTGTCCATCTGCACTCAGTGTTGCATTTCCATGCCTTAAACTACCATTGCTTACTGCTGAAAGACATCGCCAAGCAGGAATGGAGGCAGACGGATTCATCTTTCTGTGCATGTTGGCTTTTTTTTTCTTCTTGCAGCTGGATTACTAAATGGCATTACCCAGCAGATATGTCCAGTTCAAAACGTGGCACTGCGGGTTAATTCTGTTTTGTGCAAGCTTTCAGCAGTGCTCCAGTGACCTGCATTCAGTCGCTCCAGCATAATAAACTCCCAGTCTGTCCCCTCCTTGAAATTGCGCTCATGTGACTACTTGAAGTCAACTCTTTCAATGTGGATCCTTCCATGTTATCTTCCCACCACATGCTTTTAAACTCAACAAATCATGGGGAAGGGAATTAGAGCCTCTTCCTCTTTTTTTTTTTTTTTTTTTTGACCATTTAATCTCTTTCTACATTCAGCGTTCGGCGCTAATTCTATTTGCGAACATCACCATGTGAGAATGGAGCTCACAGTTGTCAGATTAGCTCGCAGTTGACACAAAAGATGTAGTAGTTGCAGGCAGCCTGCATGAGATAAGCCCAAACTATCTCCAGTGAAGTGGCTGCCAAGTGCCGGAGCTCTGCTGCAGTGGCTTCCTGTCAATCGGCTGTCGATTAGCGAACTGGCCGGAGGGATGTGGCGTTCGCGACTGAGAGAGGAGCAGCTGTCCGGCTCCAGACAGAACCCACAAAGCTTGGCTTGTCTCCGCGGCCGTTTGGGTCTCTTGCTCCGTCAGTCGCTGGGGTCTGTAGAAAGGAGGCGTTTGTCTGCAGCGTTTCAAAGTCCAACCGACTGAATAATCACAACAGGCTCCCCTCTAAGTGAAAACTGGGAGGAGTTCTGTCCTCCCTTTGAGACCTTTTCTGCTTTGTCCACTGCTTGGTCACACTTTGCAAGACCCCTTCTTCCCCCAGATTTGTTTTTTGTCACAATGTTTTCGAGCTTCTTCTTTCTGGGACTTTTTCTGAATTCGTCAGGCATTTATCATAGTAATGTTCTTGTAATAATTTTGATTCATTGTTGTGACAAACTCCCATCAATGATGTCTAAGCTCCTCAATAGTATCAGTATTGTCAGGATTGTTACTTTTACTATTCATTCAATGAAAGTAACAGTAAATTTGAAAATATAACTAAATGCATCTACAATTATCAGTTTAATTATATAAATCAGACTTCTATCTGTGACTGATGTCCAACATTACAAATGGGAATGTTTTTCCAAGAGCACCATTTGTGTTTCTGGGGATACATTTAATGTGACACACATTGACAGCTTCTGAAAAAAAGTAATAAACAGTTTTTTTTCCATCACTTTTATCATTACATACATACATCTGCAGCGTTGCTCGATCCTGTTTTAATTTTGTCTTAATGGCCAACGCTTAAAGCGATCCTTTTCAAACATGTACTATTCAAGAAGATGAAAACTACTGAATAAAACATGAATGCCACTCCAACCCTACTCCCATAGCTGCTACTCTTCTGCACTGCTTCCGTAGTTCTTCTTCTGTTGCTGTTTTATGGCACCAATTGCAGTGGAAGAAAATAATTTAAAGCGGTGGTGAGAAATCTGGTTTAATTGGAAATGTAAAGAAGGAATACAAAGCTCATGTTTTGAAGACGTGTAAAAGACTTGCATAGTAAAAAATTAGTAAGTAATTTATGTTCCATATGGAAGCCTGGCATCTGCTGACATAAACTGATAAATGTCTTTAAAAAAATTCACTGATCTGACGTGGGTCAAGATCCAGAAGTTAAGAAAGATATTGACAAGATTTCATAGCCATTTCAAATTCTAAAATGTGCAACCATTTTAGGATAAAGTGCATAAACTCTGTTTTTGTATTTCTGAAAAACTGGCTATAAACAAGAATACAGAAATCTGTGAAGATATCATGACTTTACACTATAAAAACGAAGGAGGAAGCTGATTTCCTGGTCTTAAAATGCCATGTAAATGTTTTCGTGGCCACACTGTGCTCCTGTCTGTCTAAACCTGCTCGGTCTGTCAGGATGACGGCCATCGCCCCTGGAGAGGTGCCAGATTACAGTCAGCTTCTGAAAACACAGCAAAGCAGTTTTTCCCCCCTCTGTTTTTTGACAGACAGCCTTAATGAAAATTGCTTTAGGGTTAAAAAGCGCACTTTAAATCACGTATGTTGGTTTGGACAGTTAGCTGATTGGTATGTAAGCTGATGGAGATTAATTTGAGTTCAGGTTTTGCATTAATAAGCTTACAAACTAATATTTAAGTTGTTTTCTAATCAGATTGTGATTTGCTCCCTGAGTTACACAAGATTTTCTGATGTCATCCTGACTATACATGTATCTGTCAACACTTCTATCATGTGTAAACTATCCAGTTGTCTGGAAGTTACATTTCATACTCTCTTCCATTAGTCACCGTATTTCCAAACATTTGACCTCAGTGTTTTTACATGCTTATGTGTTAGACAAAGAGCTTCTTACTAAGCTCTGCCTGCTTATCAGTGGCACTGACTGACTGAGTGTACCAAGTCTGGGGCCTCTCTTTAGATATCATGACTCAAAAGAAGGAAAAAATGGCCCGAGATAAGCCGGAGAGAAACATGAATCCTTGAATTGCAAATGGTATGCAGAGGAGATTCTCCCTGCCGTACAGAATCACCATATATAGTCACACCGGAGCCCACAGCGCCCATGTCGACCTGTCTGCTATGCATCTGTGGGGTGTGCCAACTTCTGTGCCCTGTTATTTTCACACTTCTCCTGGTTTAGAAAATTAACATCAGAATGCCCAGTTTCAGAAGAATAGAAACAAATCTTGTTTCCTGCAGATCTCTGGTTAAATCTGGAGAGGCTTGTTCTGAATCTCTGCAGCTTTGTAGCTCGTGTAGTCCATCTTTTCCCCTTTGTTTACTCTGCCAATCGGAGTGGCAGCCTCGCCCCTATCCTCAGAATCAGACGGTTGACCTCGGAGGACAAGCTCTGCCTGATGGGCACAAAGGCTCTGAGCTGCTCCTTCTATCTGTTTAAAGGTCCACCAACCATATGGGCTGTGTGATACTTGTTTTGTACCACAGAGCAGTTATTGGAGCAAATTTTGTATTTATTTCCAATTTGAGCAATCTTACAATGTAGTTTGCATAATAAACAAGGGAATAAAATCAGTTATTTCCTGTCTTTTTGTGTAAATGTTGTTTCATCCATCTGTCCACATATCGTTCTGATTGTTTATCCATCTTCTGCTCATCTATCCATCCTCTATCAGGCTATCTGGGTGTCAATAGTTTGACTGGTGTCAGTTATGAAAGTCCATCCAGTTGTCAATCTTTGTCGTCCCTCCATCCTTCTGGACATCTGTCAGATTCTCCACAAGGATATCAATCAATCTATTCCTCTATCCGTCGTCTGTGTCCTTCCAGTTGTTTCGGTCCATCTAGCTGTCTGCCCCATTCAGCGTTCATTTCTCTGTTCTATTTTAATAGTTCAAACACCAAATTGATCATAATATGCACAGTGTAAACTTCCTTAGCAGAAGCTAACTATCACAGTCTTCTTTATTTCAGCACTTAGGGTTACAGCCAATCCACATCAAGGAAAACGAATGGTTCTCCTGAATTGGCTACATAAAAATCTGCGACTAGGTGAATTTTCCGCAAATAATTTGGAGTTAAATTCGGAAGAAAAATCTGCAAATAAGCAGGGTTTCAGAGTTTGATTGTACGGTTAGGGTATATTTTGAAAAAAATAAATTATATCCATTGCAATTAACCAACATTTTCTTTTCTGCTGTCACAATGTCGCCTGCACTGCAAACTTCATTCTCTTGGTCACTAAAATTTACATCAAATGGGAGCATTAAAGACAAACCCAGATCATGTGAAAGGCCAATAATGGTCTATAACTGGCAAGCAGAGAGTAACCTACCAAATATGGTGCCTAAGTAGTCTACTGTGTTTACACTCTTGCACACACTGAAACTGAAATTTGACATGTAGAGCAAATATGTTTGGGCTTTCTAATGCTTGAAGCATCCAGTAAAGTTGCGTTAGTGCTGGGGGTGGTAGATGTCACCAGACTGGAGGTTAATCCTCATCGACCCCTCTGCAGCTGCATGCAGGGTTTCCACACACAGCCCTGAAAGTCATGCTTTCTTCAGCAGTTTGTAGAAGTGTCCGAAAGATGCAGGAACTTCGTCAATAGGAAAGTATTGATCCATCAGTTGTCAATAAGCAGTCAAGTTCAGGTAATGGGGCATTGTAGTATTTTAAATAACTAGGATTCAATAATATATAAGAGAAGATTTGCTATATTTTACAATGCAAAGACAAATTATATGTTGAATTGATCTTTATTACTCACTAATGGGTCTGGTATTGGTGGCCGTTGTGTTGCAAAGCAGTGGTCTAGAGGCCTTTGCTCAACGCAGCAGCTCGTCTTGCCTGCTTGCCTAATTAATTTTTGCTGAACAGAGCTCAGTTGTAAAGATCCTGGCTGCTGATTGGCTGCGGAGGCTTTAGGTCAGAATACGGGGGTGTTGGGCTGTCTTGCGTACGCTGCAACCAGGCCAGGGTCTTGTGTTAGAACTACTTTACTCTTTCTGCTGTCCACATTCCTCATTATTGAAGGATTGAATCTGATCTCGTTTTTTTTCTTCTTGTGACATGTGAAACATTGTGAGAAACTCCTCTTGTTTTCACCCTGTACAGTGTGTATCTCTTTTGTCCTCATCGCCCCCACAGTGACCCTTCTCCCTAATTGGTGTCACAAGACGTAGTGTGTCACCTGACGGGTCACACTGCCCGAACAGAACTCTCTGTGTTTGTCTGTGTACATGCTACTGTCCCATTGAGACGCCTCATTACCAAAGTGAACTCAAGAGGTGGTGGGAGAGGAGATGCTCTTCTTCTGGCCAGAGAGGAAACTCTTCTGTTGTCAAAGTTACGAGAGGAGTAAAACTTTTGTAAAATGTCAAGGTTCCTGCTCAGTCTTCCAGGTCAGGCTGATTAAGTCTAATGACAAAATCAAAATAATAGAAGAAAAATTTCTTAATATTTCCAGAAAAAAAGTTTCAACATTTGAGGAATGATGTAGTAATTCCCCAAAATTACTCAACGCTAAAAAAAAAAACTTAATTCAAGCTTCTTTTTTTCCTCCTCTTTTTTTCTCTTTATTTTAAGACAATCTTCTGGTAAAATTGTGTCTTTATTCTGCTTTTGTTATTGTTGTATTCTTCTAATTAGACAAATTCTTGTAGCCTGGCCCGCCATCGTACAACTCGCAGAAAGGATGATTGAAATAAGCCATTCTTTGAAAATCTTTTTTTTTTTTTTTCATTTGTAATTTCTTTTTTAGAAAAGAGAGAAAAAAAATCTCATCTGATATGGAAAAATAAAATCAATTTTTATTTTTAAAACGTATCGCACAGCCCTTGTATGAAATCTGATTTAAGTACTGTCTGGGTCTAGATCTGCAAGGAAGAAGAAAATAGTTGGGAAAATTATTTGCTTTCTTAGACTTTATTCTTCATCCAGTTGTCTAAAAATTTCATCCATCCATTCATCAATCTGCTGCGGATCCATTTATCGTTCTGTCAATTTATCCATTCATCCGTTTATTTTTACCAGGTCCAGTTTTAAGGCTTAGCCACTGCAAAAAGATCCTAAATTTATGAACATTTGCATTGATAATTTTATAAATGGCTACCGGACAACTAAGGACAATCAATCGATCAATCAGATCAATCGCCCTCTTGTTCTGGTTCTTTCTCAGCTCTCTGCATGTCAGTTTGCTCATTATATCCAACTGTTCTTCTGGCCTCATGGCGCTGTCATCCTTCACCTCTCTGCCTCCTTATCACTGGCTCTGTGTCTTCAGGGAGGCAGTCTGTGAGAACTGGGTCAGTGTGATGTATGAGGCAGCAGAGAGAGAGAAAATCCCCCCCCCCCGTCAGATCCAGCGACAAGCACGGACTCGTGTGTTTCTACCTGCTGTGGCCTGATCATTTCTCTCCTCTGGATTTATTTGATGCATGTTGGAAAAGCCGTAGGCAGAGATGTGAGTTTGGGCGAATGGTCTGAAAATAGATATGTAAACTTCCCAAAGGCAGAGAGATGCTGCGAGTTGAATCCCACCTACTTGCTCTCAAAGTTCAAAATGTCACCTTAGATGCTCAATAAAGGAAAATTAAATATTGTCGTAAATGTAACCAAGTATCTTCAAAGAGTTGTTGTGAACGGTGATGCTGTGGACAAGAGGATTCTCCAGTAGCAGTTAGTCTTGCAACGAATATGAAAAAGCCTCTGACTGAAGACTGCATGTCAGGATGGACATGAAACCGTCATAACAAACAGCTCAGTGTCTGAGCAGCAGAGAGCATATTTCACAGTAACATGTCCTGGATGACGGCATCAATTGTTGGCAAGCACTGCTAATCAACCTCTTTTGCTTTTGCTGCTCCATATTAAATCTCTGGTAGTATTGTTAGAGAGACATGACAGCAGGGAATATGATCTTTTCCCATTAGGATCGATGGCTTGAACTTTCTCCTCATGCCTCTCATTAGACAGTTCTGTCCTCAAACAACAACAAATAATGTTTGAACAAACAATGTATTTCACCCGCTTGGAAAACATTTAGCTACAATTTTGAAGTCTTGAAGCAAATATTAACACATGGACCGAGAAAACTGATAAGCATGAAACATTCTGCCTGGTTACAACAAACTACTTGTTTCCCAGCACCGATTTTCAAGGATTATATTTTATGCTTCTACCTTACAAATTTGCCATTAGTACTCTCATGGTGAAACAATTCAGTCTGTTTTCTTCTAAAATAACTTGAAAGTTCATATTTTCCAAGACATTCATGTCAGCAGCTTTATTTTAGAGCAGCCTTCTTATCGCCGTCCTAGTGCTGAGAGAGATTTCTCCTCAAATTTAATGACTGAGCTCTCACAGAAGAGGGTAGAGTCCCTTTTTTTTCAGTCTTTTTAGCTAATATCTTTGGCTCTTAAGACTATAAGCCATTCAGTGGTCTAATGCTGAGCTGGAGAGAGGCCAGCAGCACATCTGGCCATGGTTAAGAGGAGCTATGATTGAGGGAGTAGAGATGGAGGCCAGGGAGGGCTGAGTGATAACTTGGTGCCTCAGATAACCCTCTCCACAGCCACGCCTTGCTTTCTGCTTCAAGAGGCCCTTCAGTGCCTAATAGCAGGGCTTTGACGAATCTCTGGTGATTCTAAAAGCTACAGCATCGTGAAATAGCATTACCTTTTTTGTGCAAATATTAATATAAAAAATACCCTGAATGCATAAACACAAATAAGTAAATGCAAAAGCAGTTTAGGAAAATGAGTTTTATTTTAATTGGCACACCCAAGACTGATTAATCAAAATGTTGTATTATCAAAAATATATTGTAAATAGTTCTTGTCTAATAACCTGAAGTAGGTTAAATCGCTCGCCAAACTAGGACTGAAATGATTAATCGTGTTTAATAAATTACTGACATAATTGTCAACTAATTTAGTAATTGATTAATCATTAGCTTGACTATACAGACTTTAAAAAAGTAAATTTTCTGAGAAAACCTTATCATATTCAGAGCAGTACTTGAGCCAAAGCTGTAAAAAAACAAAAAACAAAAAAACAAAAACAAAACACATACCTTTTGCATTTAAGATAAAAAAAAAACAAAACACTTGTTTTAGCCAAAACTTAAGTTCTAACTTCACCCAGTCCAGATCTACTAAGGGAATGCTTCTTATTGCATTTTAGGTTTAAAACATTTATTTTTCATATGTAAAAATAAAAATTCATTTTCATCTTTAAATATATTTCTTTATTTAAATTTTATAAAAAAAAAAAAAAAAAGTGGTCCAATGAAAAATCTGGAGACTTTTCCTTTTTTCTAATCTATTAATCATCAGAACAATCGATTAATCAATTACTAATATAATCATTAATTGCAGCCCTACTTAAAAAAAAAAAAAAAAAAGAAAATCCATAAGGCAATTTCTTAGGATTCAGGACTCCAGTGAGCCATTAACCACAACTAGTGAAAACATGTGACAGTGGTGAACCTCCCCAGGGCCTCGACGATTTGTTTCTTCCCACAGATTACCATTGCAACACTGAGTAGCCGGCCGCTGTGTCTTATCATTTGTGTACTCCCACTCCCAAATAAGTTTTCCTTGCAGACATTTCTCCATGAAAGTGGTTTCACAACACAACATGTTTTAATTTTTGATCGACTTATCATTTAAGCTTGTCGGAGTTCCCGTGTCCCGTCTTTGATGGTAGATGGTGGTAAAGTACAGCGTAAAATACAATCTTAGTGCTAATTTTGCCATGTTCGGATTAGAACCAGACTGATATTCATGCAGAGGCTCTTATTTAAAACTAAAACATATAATTAACTTTAGTTACTCAATAGTTTGGATTTGGGTTGCAGCAGAGGGGATGACACTGATGTTAATCAGCACTGACATGAAATTAGTCAGCTTTGTTGACCAACATTACTAAAGCAGGTTGCAGCTGCAGGACTCATAGCTTTATGATATTTAAAATATTCAGCCAGCTGCCAGAAAATTGTCTAAACCTTGAACTTTTTTGACCTACTAAGCCGTAACTGCGCACATGTCACTTTACATCGTAGCAGTTAGGCAGTTATATGAATGAGTAGTATATGATAATAATAATATTATTATTTATATGTATATTAGAACACAGTCAACAATTGTAAAGTGCCTTTGTTGCCATTATTTATAACATTATTATTTTAAAATATGTAAATATATACCAATTAGGATCAAGATTATGTCACTCACACCAATCAAAGCAGAGCATTGTGATTGCATTTTTTTAAGGAAACTCTTATTTTTCCTTTTTTCTTTTTGTGTTAATGGACATAGCTGTATTCTTTCTTTCAATAATACGCTAAGCTATTATTGACATGTTAACAAGATATTAACAACCTGTTAACGTATATTAATATGTCAACATGTTGACATTTTAACAGAATGACAAGTTTGCTCTCTGTTTTGATTGGGCCTGTTGATATTTTGATGTATACCACTCTCACTTTGAGCTTCATTATACTGGGAGAAATTTCACTTAAAATAGTTTGGAGCCAAGATTCATTTGATGCATAAAATACTATGCATGGACTTCAAAAAGAATTTCCAAACCTTCCACAAAAAATAGCCTGAGTTTTAAAAATTAGCTGCACAAACAAAACAAACTGGACAAAGAATGAAATAACATAATTCAAGTAAAAATTTTTAGGGACTTAACCAGAATCTATGAACCATATCTGTCAAATCTGGTCTGGCTATTTCTACAGATTATTTAGGTTTTATGATTAGCTTACTGATGGTGTATTTAAACTGATTATCTACCAAGGCAACCTCAATTTATTCTAGCTGATTTACTGCTGATTTCTTGTGCACTATGGCCCTAACTTCAAAGCAGCCAGATGGTTTAATCTATTAGGGACAATAAATAAATGAGGGATGAAAAGGACTTTTTTGAGCGTGACTGTAAAGTGGACTATTTCGTCATTCATTGCTCTAATGAAGTGTAACCACCCAGTTGCTTTGTAGCGTCAGAGCAATAACCTTGAGGATTGGATAACCGTCCCAGACTCTAGAAAACATTTGGAAACATTATGTGACCATAAATACTTCAGTTTCACGGAGGCGGGATTGTTGGGAGGGAGAAAGGCTGATGAACATCCTGAAATCCATTCCAAGGCCCAGATTTTAACGATTAGGAATGAACCCACTTGAACAGACATTTTTGCTAAGCTGTCACAGCTTTGTGTAGTAAAATATTTGAAATTTTACTAGTTTAATAAAAATAAAGTTATCATTATTAAAAACATTTTTAATATGTTTTTACATTGTGTATGATAGTTCTAGACTAGAAGATTTAAAATGGCAAATGTGTCAGATGTGAGGGATTTGGCCTTCAGCAGTCACCATGTGTTGAAATCAAATTCAGATTTTCTGATCTTGCAGATGCCAGATGTCAACCATAACCATTGCATGATTGGCTTATAGTCAATATATATTCTTACTAGATTTGTCACTTGTTGAATATGCATTGAATGCATATATAAAATCTGCTTAAGTTGATTAAACCTTTGACAAGGGTTCCTTATTTATGGCAAAAAGATAAGTCTGGTGGTTTATTCAATATTTATTCGTTCATTGAATGAATGAATATTGAAATCTTTCCAAAAATACACTATTGGAATTACAATTATTTCAAAGTGTTGCTCGAGTTTGACTTTTGATCAGCTCTTTAATATGATTTTTTTTTTCTTTTTATGGGAGGTTGTTGACAGACCTCCTTTTTAGTTTACTTATTTTTTGTATTTCTACCTAAACAGACAACAGTAATACATATTGAATAATTGATCAATAGTTAAATTATAATTGGAAAATATTTTATACATAAATGCAAATTCTTTCAAACTAAATCACACCTCTCAAAACAATCCGTTTCATTTTAGAAGTTGCTGAAAGTTTTGAATTTAAAGAGCATTTTAAATTTTTATTCATCTGAAATACACATTACTTTTTCTTTTTTTTTTTGTTTCTCACGACAATGGTGTTACTGGGGCTGGTTGCTCACTTCAGTGTGTGTGTGGAGTGTCCGACAGTGATGCAGTATCACTCCAGTGTTGTCCCTAAGAAGAGGGGAATACCGATGTGGCCAGCTCCCAGAAATCTCCCATGTTTTATCTCCTCCCAGGGATTGGTAAAGGAGGGGGCTGATGTAAAGAGGCCTCTATTTCTGTCCTTTGTTTATGTAAGGAGTGGCAGCAGGGTGCTGGGAGAACAGAGAAGTCTGGGAATGTTGGATTCATACGCTCATATCTAGGGCACTGTTAGGCTTTCGTACTGGAGATTTGATATCAGTAGGGATTGCCATATAAAACAACTGATTGCAGCACTTAAATAGACACGTAAAGTCTGTGTCTTATTTTTTTTTTTGGAACAGCAGCAAATGTTTCTGCTAATTGTATTATCTTTTTTTTTTTTGTTGTTGTTGTTGTTGCTTTTTTTGTAATTCTTTGAAAATGTTTGACCAAAACTCATCTCTTTTAAATTCTTTTCAACATGTTTTGTCATAAATACACAGCTCAGTGGTATAAAGACAAATGAAGATGCATAATTTTTCTTTTAAGTTCTCTTGATGCCTAACTGAGCTGGGGGTATCAAAAATTCGCAGCAATTTATTTCTAAACAGTTTTTTAATGTCCAGAGCTTTGCAGAATTAGAGAAAAAAAAATTATTGCAATTTTTGTGTATTGGAATAATGCATTTTTAAAATAAACTAATAGCACAAAAATGCAGAGCACAGATTTATTTATTTACATGCATGTGCACAATGGAGTTTTGAGGCCACTATAGATTCAGGAAATTAATCGTTTTTTGTATGTCTTGCCAAAAATTTCACATATTTACAAGAAAAAAAGTGGATATCTTCCAATGTTGAAATGTTGTGAATTTGTAATAATTTTTTTTTCTAATTCCACAATAGAAGGAACATTTCTTAACATTGTAAACTCACATGCACATCTACTTAAATTACCATCTAAGAGAGCTTGACCCTTTTTTTTTTTTGTAGAAAATCATTTTAATTAACTTTTTCTTTGTCTCATAAATTTGCAACTTTTAAACATCAGAGAATATCTGGGATTTTATTTGTGAAAATATTTTTAAAAAATGTAGATATTTTTGGGTGGGAGGAGAAATATACTCATCCTTGGGAGGGAGAAAGGCAGATGAACATCCTGACATCCATTCCAAGTTTTTTTTTTTTTTTACTTCAATATCTACAATGGCTCTAATACCCCATCTTAATCCAGGGACTCAGAGTGAAAGATGAACAGCGAAGCTGTTTTCGCAAAACTTTAAGAGTTCAGTTTATTCGACAGAAATCTCACATTTTTACTTTTGTTTTTTACTCTCTTCAGGGACGACATGTCAAGACCGGACAGCTGGCTGCCATCAAAGTCATGGACGTCACAGAGGTAAGGCTCAACAGACCCATTGAATCCCCCTCATTTTTATCCTGAGTCCCACAGCCACAAGGATCCCTGCTGTGATCAGCACTAGTCTGTCAAAAGTTAGGATCAGACTCCATGAGGCCCTGACTTTCCACCCGCCACGCCTTGCTTGAGTCGGCAGAGCGATGAATCAGAAATCTGCTCGACTGATAATCGTATCCTGTTAACGAAGACGTTACCCAACCTCCACCTGGACTTTCTGACTACACTGTAGGAGTGCCCTTCATGGTGTGTTGTAACCTAAGGCCAACAGTGCTTCTTTTAAAATGAAGCTCTCCTGTCACGTAAAGCCTGGTTCTCACATCTCTTGACACCAGCTGATACCAGTTGTGTAGGCTTAGAACAAGTATGAACAGGTGAGTGTTCCCAGACGGCGATTGTAAAAATGACATACACTGATTATTTTTCTTTCCAGTGAATAATTTATTGGCTCATCATGTTCTGACATAATGAAACTACCTTGTAGACCTCACATGGTGTTTTTGTTAACTATAGTTCTTATTTACAACTTTGTTTTTCTAAATATTACCCTATATATGTGTGATATATGTTTAGAAATGTGGAGTTTTAAAGATTTAAAACTGTTGATGTATTTTTAGTTCGTCCATCTTCAAGTCTGGGGTCAAGCTGACCCGATTTCTCATCGCTGCTCCACATTCTTAAATCCAGCCATGCAGCCCAAGAGCTAAAAACAGATGACTCTCTCAGATTCTCATGTGTTTACAAAGATTTGTACAAGCTAACCCTGTCACAATAACCAATAAATTAATTCATTGCACGATAAATTAAAATGAGTGCAATAATTTCCATTTGCACACTTGTTTGTGAAATCTCTCAAGTGATGCTGCCCCTTAATAGTGAAAAAACACTATCTTGAAAAATAATAAGACACAATATGAAGTAGTTTGTACTTTTTTGTTATAAAATTCCTAACTGGCATCGTTGTCTGTTTTACCCGTTTCATCCTAATGCTTTTATTTAGCTTCAGTTGTCTGAGCTGGTACCAGATTAATGCCATCTTCAGAGAGCGTTGATCTATTGTTCCTCGTCATTCGACCACAGCCTCTCTGCCTGCGTTTTCCTCCTGTACACACATCGCCATGCGAGTTTCTTTCTTCCCCCTCGCCATGTGACTTGTGGCAGCGGGGCTTTCGCAGCCGGGGGTGTGATAATTCAACAGCTGCGCGGCAGCACAGAGAGAAGGGAGGGGGAGCAGCGAGGGTCTCGCTCGGCAGAAACGCTTACGTCAACTCAAACGAGTCATGCAGCAGCAGTATGGCCGCCTGCATAGATGCTCATCTGCCATTTTGCTACAGCTGACAAAGACTTGCAGGAAGAAGTTGTGTCTGCACAGATCATTGCTTTTATTTTGGTTTTATTCAGTTTTCAAATATAAAAACAATCATCGTTCAGCCCCCCTCCACTCTTCGCTTTGTGCTTTTTAAGAGAGGTCATGTATGCATACAGCAAA
Source organism: Girardinus metallicus (assembly GCA_903067095.1). Lineage (NCBI taxonomy): Eukaryota > Metazoa > Chordata > Actinopteri > Cyprinodontiformes > Poeciliidae > Girardinus > Girardinus metallicus. The sequence continues at coordinate 27,071 of CAEGAE010054203.1, forward strand.
GCACTCACAGGCTGCTCTCTGCATGTGTTCAATTACTGTGTCGCCATTAATCAGTGTCAAGTTGCTGTTGGGTGAAAGCAATGAGTTTGCGCTGTTTTATGAAGAGTTGGTAGTGGGGGTTATTGGCATAAAAGGTCATTTCCTACGGAGATTAACTGTAGAATTAATATGGAATTAGCTTCATCGCTGCTAAAAACAACAAACTTCGACGCTGCATTCTTTATATGATGCATCATTCTTCTTCTTTGTTCCATTTCCTGCTGATTTATCGCTCCCCATTCTGGTAATCCTTCGCTCATCATGTTTCAGGTAGACTTTCACATCAGTATTCTCAGCTTTCAGCTCTGTGCAGCCTCTGATCAGGATAAAAGCAGCTAAAAAACTGTTGTACATATTTCGCAGATGTAACCGTCAATCTGTTTAACTTGCTACATGAGTCACTCATGCGTCATTAATCCCCAAACAAAGGGATCATTTGCCCGGTGACAAAAACGTCTGCCTTGTTTTCAGAGCAACGTGGTTCTCCTAGACATAGAAAACGATAAAAAAATGCTCGTCCAGGGCAGCCGGTAGTGAAGTTTAACCTCACTGTTTTCACAGAGCTTAACATTTTGATAAGGATTCTTGGACTCTGGTCTGGAATTTGATTTGAGTGTTTCCAGGTCTGGTTAAATATGACAATGAGGAAGTATTAAGAAAATATTTGTGTTTTGAGATGTTATTCTTCATTCCACTGCCTAAGTGTTGTTCTTCCTTTCTTTACTTCCTTTTTTCTTTATTTTGTTTCCTTCCTTTAACCCCTTTATCCTTATTGCTTCCTTACTACTTTTATCGCATTCCCTAATTCCTATTTTCTACCCTTCCTTCCTTCTTTTCTTCCCTCTTCTTCTTCCCTTCCTCATTTCATTCTTTTCTTCTTTATGCCCTTCCTTATTTATTTCCTCCCTTTCGTCCTTTCTTCATTCTTTCCCTCCTTTCTTCCTTCCTTCATTTGTCCCTTCCTTCCTCTTTCCTTGCTTCTTTCCTTCCTTTCCTCCCTTCCAATCATTTCCTTCCCGGTGTCTTCCCTTCAGTCTTTCCACTTTCAGCTTTTCCAGGTTTCATATTTAAATTCCTGTCGACTGCAGCAATGTCTGCCATGTCATTGTGTATTTTATATGAACATCTAGAAAATCTGATGAATTTTCACCTATTAGATAATTTAAGACCGGCTCCTCTTTAGTGATTATAATAAATACTTGTCTTTTTTTCTAACCAGGATGTTTCTGTTTGCCTTAATCTTGTATGTACAGGATGAAGAGGAGGAAATTAAACTGGAGATCAATATGCTTAAGAAGTACTCTCACCACAGAAACATAGCCACCTACTACGGTGCTTTCATTAAGAAGAGTCCCCCAGGACATGACGACCAGCTCTGGGTAAGCCCTGCTGCCTTCCTGGATTACAAAGTTCATGTTGTTGTCTGGTGTTCACTGTATGTTTTTGCAGCTGGTGATGGAGTTTTGTGGTGCTGGTTCGATCACAGACCTGGTGAAGAACACAAAGGGAAACCAGCTGAAGGAAGACTGGATTGCCTATATTTCCAGAGAGATTCTTAGAGTAAGCTTCTTCTATTTTAACTGATTGCAGCATCAAATTAAGGAAACTTATTTCTATTTCAAAAGTACATGTTTTTTGCAGTTTTGGCTTAATTACTGTTCTGAATATGTTTGTTTTTTTTTTCAGCAAATTGCCTTTTTTTGAGTCTGACTACTGGACAATTATTTCAGTAGTCGATTAATTCAATTAAACGTTTCAGCTCTAAATCACCAATGTAATCCGTCTACCTTCCTCAGGGTTTGGCCCACTTACACGCCCACCATGTGATCCACCGTGACATCAAAGGCCAGAACGTCCTGCTGACTGAGAACGCTGAAGTAAAGCTGGGTGAGTTCCTAAATCAACACCTGCACACTTCAATGACCCTACGTAGTCGTATTCCACTAGTTTTCACACCGTTTCCTCTCCAGTGGATTTCGGTGTGAGTGCCCAGCTGGATCGGACAGTTGGGAGGAGAAACACATTCATCGGGACTCCATATTGGATGGCCCCGGAGGTCATCGCTTGTGACGAGAATCCAGATGCCACGTATGATTACAGAGTAAGGGTTGAGCGCTCAGAATGTGTCCTTGTTGATATGTTCCTGCACCCATCCAGGTCTGCTTAATGGGAATGTTTGCTGTGTTGCAGAGCGATCTGTGGTCCTGTGGCATCACTGCGATCGAGATGGCTGAGGGCGCGCCGCGTGAGTTTTTGTTTTGCAGCTTTTTTTATTTAACCTGTTGATTTCTTTGATCCCTAACGAGTTTATGACTCGCCTCGCAGCGCTTTGCGACATGCACCCCATGCGAGCGCTCTTCCTCATCCCAAGAAACCCTCCTCCGAGGCTCAAATCCAAAAAATGGTAAGTTTCACGTAAACCTGATGTCTTTAGTTTGTCTTGGTGAATATTTCTGTATCCCTTCCAATCCACATTCATGCCAACATCTTAAGTTAGCATGAAAAGCTTTCAACTTACGGTGAAGCTTTGGTTGCTTTCTCTTTTTATGTGCAGTCAGATTTTTATCTCTGGCAGCTACAGAGGCTTAGATCCAAACACTTTGGTGCCGAGCTGAACATCTGTCCTGCACCTGTCCTGGCAGCCTCTCTTGGCAGCAGAAATCACCCAGATTTCTTCTTCTCTCGACTTTAGATCTTAAATTTTTTTGGTTACTTACCACAAATTGATTGCTCCATGGTGTGATTTCAGTTTCAAGTAATTTAAGGAAGCTGTAGGAGTGATGAGGATGTTCATGGCTCACATATGATGAAAAGTTATTTAGAATGAGCTCACAGATGTGTTGGGAGTTGCTGCACTTTAATACCAAAGAAACTGTTCAAATATTTTTTCACACAATTTCACTATCCTTGTGTTATCCTGTCGTCGTCCAGCTCTAGTTTAGGGGGAATCGTTCAAACAACAAAAGTAATTTTTCCAGTCTTATTGTAAGTTTCGAGATTTACAGGCACATTTGGAATTAATTGTTGCCTGATGATCTCATGTTACAATAATCTTCCTTTTCCTGATGACAAATATTAATTAATTTATCTGAAAATTGCGTCTCATTTTACTGACGCTGACACAGAGCGTGGCTACGAAAGGAAAACCTCATCTGTGACGAGCTTACTTCTCCTCAACATGATTCAGAGTGAGATATTTCCAGCAGGATGATGACAATAAGTGGTCGAAGGGCGAGCCGATGAGCTCATCAATCAGGCTTTAATCTAGATATCGGGACTTTTTCATTAATTAAGAAATAATGGTTTGTCAACCTTTTCCGTTTTGCCCTTGGAGCACATAATATTCATCCAGCTCCACCTGTCTTGTTTTCACTTTCCCATGATGCTCTTCTGCATTTTCGGCAGGTCCAAGAAGTTTTTCAGCTTCATCGAGAGCTGCCTGGTGAAGAACTACATGCAGCGGCCTCCGACCGAGCAGCTGCTGAAGCACCCCTTCATCCGGGACCAGCCCAACGAGCGGCAGGTCAGGATCCAGCTCAAAGACCACATCGACCGCACCAAGAAGAAGAGAGGAGAGAAGGGTGAGGCTTGGTTTGTTCATGTTAGAGCTTAGTGACGGGGTTCATACAGTCTGGGAAATTAGGTATCCTGAAGTAGTGCTTCAATTCAGAATAAAACATTTTGGACATGTTAAAGCAAAATGTTGTTTTATGTACAGATGAAACCGAATATGAGTACAGCGGCAGTGAGGATGAGGAAGAGGATCCTCCAGAGCAGGAAGGAGAGCCGAGGTACAGTCTACTAACTTCATCATCTCCTGACATCGTGCCCTTCTTCAGAAACTGTAACAGTTTTCTCCTCTTCTCCGTCACATGCAGCTCTATCGTCAACGTGCCGGGAGAGTCGACTCTGCGGCGCGACTTCATCCGCCTGCAGCAGGAGAACAAGGAGCGGTCAGAGGCGCTCCGCCACCAGCAGCTCCTCCAGGAGCAGCAGCTCCGTGAGCAGGAGGAGTACAAGCGCCAACTACTGGCCGAAAGACAGAAACGCATCGAACAACAGAAGGAGCAGAGACGACGGCTAGAAGAGGTTGGACATTTTTTTTTGTTTGTTTTTTTTATAATGCAGTGCGGCGAGGGTCGGGTCGCTTTTCGGAAACGTTGACGTTTCGCTTTTTAATCTGCAGCAACAGAGACGGGAGCGGGAGATGAGGAGGCAACAGGAGCGCGAGCAGCGCCGGCGGGAGCAGGAGGAGAAGAGGCGAATGGAGGAGATGGATCGCCGGCGTAAAGAGGAGGAGGAACGCCGGCGAGCCGAGGAGGAGAAGAGGAGGAATGATCGCGAACAGGTCAATTTATTCATATTCTGGGGAAGTTAATCTAAAATATCAGATGATATGAAGTCGGGTCGTGAAGTTCTGGTCTTGATTTCTGTTCTGGTGCTTCGTGTGGCTAACAGGAGTACATCCGGCGTCAGCTGGAGGAGGAGCAGCGGCACCTGGAGAAACTGCAGGAGCAGCTGCTCCGAGAACAGGCCATGTTGCTGGTCAGTTTGTCAGACACGCACACACACACTGTCAACATTCACTTTGTCATTTATTTCTTTACGGTAAAACAGTGTGTGTGCTGGGTTTTAGACTCTTTCCCACATGTTTCTTGAATCCCCAACATGCCTCATTCTGGATTTTTTCTGAAGGAAGTTGGTTGACCAGGATTTTATTTAGAAGCATCAGAGTAAAGGGGCTGAATATAAAAAGCACGCACTGCAAGATCACAAAATCTTACAATTTTTTAAAGTTTCTAGAGCAAATAACTTAGTACATTTGAGGTGGGGAAAAAAACTAACTTGCACGTAACTTTTCAGCAGGATATAGGAGACTGTTTTATGTCAGTATTTCCTAAATAGTGATTTTTTTTTTAAAAGTACTAGTTCCACTGGCAGATTTTCACTTGTAGCACAGGAAAACAATTTGTTATAAGTGAGATAATCTGTCTGTGGAACTATTAGTTTCAATATGTATTAAGGTCCTACATTGTGCTGAAAAGTGACTTGTAAGTTAGTTTTGTCAAATGTACTGAGATATTTGCACTAGAAACTAGATTACAACATTTGTTTTGCAGTTTTCCACACCTTTCAGGTTTTTATGATAAAGAAAACTGTGAGTTTTTTCGCTCCGTTTCACAATCATGTATCACTTTAGTTTTTCCCATGAATGTTTCAGGGAAATGCATAAAAATTTGCGTTCATGTGGCAAAATGTGGGAAAGTTCAAGGAGAGCGGATGTATTTAGAAGCACTGCATCTCATACTGATGGCCTATTTTCAGGTTTCCATGGAAGACATTTTGTGTTTTTGTATTTCTTTTAGTTTGTGTCATGTATTTGTTTTATAATAAAGGCTGAATCAAATAAAATGGCAGTAGCTCACATGTTTCCACCACCGCGCTCTGCAACAGGAGTTCAAGTGGCGTGAGCTGGAGGAGCAGCGCAAGGCAGAGCGCCTCCATAAGCGCTTGCAGCAGGAGCAGGCCTACCTGCTGTCGCTGCAGCATGAATCCAAACCGCAGCCTGGCGACAAGACAAACTCCCCACTAGACCATAGCAAACCCCCACAGACCTCCACTCTGCCCCCCGACGGAGCCCACACCCCGTCCCCTAAAGCCGAGGGCCTTGACGCCACTGCTTCCGAGTCCGCCAAAGCCCCTCTGGTTGTCCCCGGAGACGGCGCTAAGTCCCAGCTAGCAGAGCAAGATTGGAGTGATGAGAGCAGCCCCCCTGTTACTGAAACCCCCACTGACTCTAAAGCTCCCCAGGCAGAAAGTTTGGAGCCTGCCGCTCATCCCCCTCAGCCAATCAGAGAGGTGAACCTCCTCCCTGGCTCTCTCTGCCCTGCTGCCTGCTCTTTTCAGCTTCCACTTGCTTGCCTTCACACACTATAATTATAGAGGCACTATGTGACACACACAAATAGTTTCCTTAATGTTTTTTTTATTGTATATGGAGGTGGTAAAGAAATTTTTAGGTTTGGATGAAAGTTTCTGCCTCTGAACTTTGCCTGAAAGGCTGTCGGTGTGTAACCAAAGGGCCAGATGCATGCAGACGACTGAGGCCCAAACTAACATGCAGAGCCTGTCCCGTCTGCAAGGAGCCCCTCGTCTGTCTTTAACCGTCGACTTTCTTCACGCTGGGCGTTTGTATTTACAGATGTGTATCTGTTTGCACGCTGCAAAAACGCAAAATCTTACAAAGTATTTATGGTATGCAAATATCTCAGTACACTTGATACAAGATAAATCTAATATAGAAGTAAATTTTCAGCAAGCTTGTTTTAAATAAATACTCCATTAATGTTGATTAGAAAGTGTTAGTTCCACTGGAAGATTATTTTACGTGTAATATGGGAACAAGACATTTTTCCCATATTACAAGTAAAATAATATTCCAGTGGTTTTGTGTTTTTGCAGTTCAAACATTGTCTACTTCTGAGTTTCCAGCATGTTAATATCTTTCTCACAAGTTGCCTTTATTAAAAAAAAAAATCAAGAGAACGAGATGGGAACTACATTTTATGTAAATATTTGACTTTGGTGGCAATTGTTGTCACTTTCAGCTGTAGTTCCTTTCTGCTAGTTTTTTTTTTCTCTGTCAGATTTGGTTCATCCATTAAAATATCCCCAAGCCTTCATCCCATGTTTGTCGTCTTCAGGCTGATGAGCGTTTCCGTAAAAACATTCAGGGCTCCCCTCAGTCCGCCCCTCCTTCCAAGCAGCCCCCTCTGCCTCCCCGCTCCTCTGAACCTTACTCCAACGGCGGCTTGGCTTCGGAGGCCTCTGCCATGCACCGACCCATGGAGCCTCAGGTAACTCCTTCCTCCTCCTCCCCTCCTCCATACTCTTATAATTGAGGTTTAATTGGAATAATTTGAGTTTTTCTGCTTGGAAATGTTTTCTGAGTAATTTTGACAACTTAAGTTGAAGTTGTATTCGACTGAACCGAACTTGAAGGTTTATTAATGGCACTGGTCAAAAACAAAAACAAATTTTGAGCCAAAGAAATGAAGGGTTATTTAAATGAGGGACGCATTGTTTTGTGTTCTGTGTCTGCTGTCTGCATGTGTAGGTGCTAAACCTCACGCATCTTCCCCTCGTGTCTCACTGTGTTGTCTACTTGTTTCACTTCCCCTCCTCTTCCTCACTCCCTAAAAGGTCCAGTGGTCCCACCTGGCTGCTCTAAAGAGCAGCAACAGTGCGGCCCCCTCTCCTCCGCCCGTGGTCTCTCGCTCCCAGTCCTTCAGCGAGTCTGGCGGCGTGAGCTCTAGCTTTGCACAGCTTCACCTGCGCTCCCAGGACCCACACCATCACCACCACCCATTGCCTGTACGCCCCGACCCCCAACCCCAACCTCCCCTCCACCACCCCCAGGCCCAGACCCGGCTCGAACGCCAGACCAGCGGCGAGGAGGTTCCTCCCAAGGTAAGGAGCTGGCGAGGGCCGCTCTTATCCCACTCCTCTCCTCCCCTCACTGTCAGCCTCCTCCTCTCACATCGTCTTTCACTCTTTCCGTCTGCCTTTGTTTGTTTAATCTCGTTTTAGTCATAGCAGAGGTAACTCATAAAATGTACTAGAATTAAAGTTTGAAGTAAAAAAACCCAGTCACTACAAAGAACTTTGTGATACAGATGGCTTAAAGGGCTCATGTGTTGCTCATTACGTCATAGTGAATGGGTTGCTTTTCTTCTTCTCATTTTATATTTATTTTCATACTCTCAAGTCTTTCTCTGGTCCAGATATACAATGCTGTTGGAAAAGTGTCTTCCCTTCAACGTAAAATCCAGAGTAGGGTAGTAATACTTGCATTTACTTGAGTAACTTTTTGAAAAGGCATACTTTTAGTTTCATTACAATGTAATTTCACCTTTTACTTGAGTATCATAAAGTATCGCTACTCTTGAGAGAAATTTCTGAATACTCTGCCTACTGTGAGTAACTTCAATGAATGTAGAACAAACTTGTTTTAACCAAAGATTCACCAGACACAGATGCACTTCTGCAGTTTTAATGTTTCCTAAGTTTTATGCTGAAAGAAACTAATTTCAATTTTCTTATTCTTTTGCCTGATTTTGTTTTGTTGTTCTTTAAATTAATTATTCTCATTTTGGTATTTTAAGGACCAAAACTTTTGGTCCTTAAAATACCAAATACTTTTTTACTCGATTAATTTCTTGGACATCTATTTTTACTTTTACTTTCTCGTACTGAGAAATTTTGCTTGTTACTGAAGTAAAATTTTTTGGATTCTCTGCCCACCTCTGTTAAAATCAAATCTGAATAAGTGCAAAAAAGATACTTTCAAATTGTAATTTCATCTATTAAAGGGAACATCTGCAGACCTCACTTCATTCAGTTAAGCTCAAAGTTCATGATATAAGCAATAAGAAAGATGTGTGTGGGGCTGCTTTACGGTCAAGAGTGTTTGGATAGGCCTGCAGAACCCAGCAAAACAGCCATATTCTGCGAGGCAGCAAACACTTCTTCACAGCATTCTATGTTTGTGTGTAAAGTTTTTAAATCCTTTCTAATTTGTGACAACAGAAGCAAAATAAAATATTTATCAGAGACACCTTTGGCTGTCTCTGACAGGTACCAGTGAGGACAACATCCAGGTCTCCTGTGCTGTCTCGCAGAGAGTCCCCTCTGCCGTCTCAGCCCAACCAGAGGAGCGTTGGCAGGTCAGTGATGGACAACTTTAATTTATCCAACCATGAGCAATTATTTAAAAAGTTTAGACTAATTTAAAATGTACAAAAAATTTAGAAGTTATTAATTTTCCACGTTAAAGAAGTTATATTTCCGCTGTGACCTGAGCTGTGAGGTTGAGCAAATACAATCAGACAAAGAAATAAATAAATAAAATAATTGTTTCTGTCGGAATCTACTGTTAACAGCCGACAAAAGAAGCCAACAAAGAACCAGGAACTAGTGGCGTTTTTCTGAGGTGTGAACTGGAACTCATTCAAGTTGGCTTTGACATTTCACCTAGATCCTAGTTCAAAGATAAAAACAAAAAGGCTAACAACAGTTAGTGTTACACACCTTTAATGATGCACTTCTCAGATGTTTTAACCTTTAAACAATTGAGCAACAGAAGTGCAAGTTAACTGGTTATTACCGCATTTTAAAAACCTGGCAGCCATGTTGGATTTTGAAGTCAGGGTTTCCTTTTATTTCTTTTGTTTTTATGGCTAAACTCAAAACAGAAAAAGAATCCGATCTTTTGTACTTCTTTTTAAAGTGCTTGGTAGCACAATGGTGCTTGGAATTATTTACATGTTCATGTTAAAATAGTGTCTGTTTATGATTTAAAATCTGAAAATACAATAAATTTGATTGTATTTGTCAAGTTACTGTTGTTACCTGATAAAATGTGAAAAGTTTCAGAGGTTAATAGTTTTGCAAGGTACTGTGAGAGGTTTCATTTACAAGCCACTCTTAATAGCCAGAGGGTGGCTGAGTAATAATCATCATGTCATGTCAACATAACTCACTTGACTTGTCAAACAGAACTGTACCATGACGCTCTGCTGAATAACACTGCACGGCAACAGGGACGCATAAATTTATTGTAGACGGTTTACTTCAGTTTGTGCTGTTGAATTTTTGTGTCGCAGTAATGTGGAGCAGCGCCCCCTGTGGGACAGAGTGGAGAAGCTGCAGTCTCGGCCCGGCAGCGGCAGCTCCTCGGGCTCCAACGCCAGCTCCCAGGCCAGTCCAGGTGACCGCTTCAGGCCACGTTGTGAGTCACCTGGTACTGTACACATTTCACATACTTTACTAACAAATTGTGATTGCTAGAAGATTAAAAACAGCCTCTCTCCATGTTGCGCTTCTTCTCACTAATGCTGTTTTGTTTTCATAAAGCTTCGTCTAAATCTGAAGGCTCGCCTCTGCAGCGTCCGGAAAACATCCCGAAAAAACAAGAAGAGAAGAACTCCTCCAGGCCTACTCGACCAGCTGTAAGTTCTCAATCGCAATAAAAACTTTAAAAACTTGTCAATTTCCCGACTTTATTTCACATGTGAAAGATAAAAATGTGAAAAATTAAACAATATTTTTGCTCGTTTATATTTAGATCATAAACAAATAATTCATTATCTAAGTAAATCAGAAAGTTTTTTTATACTATTGACTGATTTTTCCCCAACAAAAAAATTATATCAGCGATAACAGCGTTTTAGAAAATGAAAAATAATCTACAAGAAAAACTTTGCAAAGTGTAGAACTGATTTGATTTTCCAGGTCTAGATATGAACAGAAAAACAACGGATTAAACCATCTGATTGTATTTTTTATTTTGCTATCTGAAAGACAAAAGACAAAACAAAACTGAATTTTACTTTTACTGTATTTTACTGTCCAAATTTCATAAAATGTCTTTGAAACCGAAGTCTGGAATTTTGAAACAAAGTTTCCTGAATTCAGTGCAGATTTTAAGAGTCAAAGTGTTTCCTCAGCCTGGTTTTTACTGCTCAGGTGTCCAGAAGTTGATCAAAACTGACAGGAAAATCAAAACCCTGATTGCATATTTGATGGTGAACAGCTGGAACCTGTTTTTATTTCTCTCTTGCCCTCCTTTGTTTTCTGCCACTCTTAATTTTCCAACCCAGGGTGACATGGTAAGCGTCGTTCATGCTTTTGCATCATCACATCCTTGTTATGCTCGGGGTTCCTACACACTTTGGAAAAGCTTAGATTTTCTACCTGAGTTTTTAAGTTTGGGGTAAATATGGAAAAAATTAAAATAAGCTTGGAAAAATATGCGTTTTTATAGACTTTATTTCTTTTCCCATTTTGTTAGAAGCTGTTGTCCCTTCTCCTTTCCATCTGTATGTCCTTCCTCTTACTGTTTCCTTCCTTCCTTGTGTCCTACATCCTTCCTTCCATTTTATTGTCTGTTGTTCTCTTTCCTTTCCTTCTTTCTTTAATTCTCCCTTCTTTCCTATGTTAATGAACTTATTTCCTTCCAGTCTCTGTTTTGTCGGATTCCGTCGAGTGTAGAAATATTGGCCATATTTCACAGTGAACGTATTTTAAATTTTAAAATGATCCCAAAGAACTGGGAGCTCTGAAAACCAAAGTTCGGGAAAGTTCAACATATTTTCATGAACGATGTGTAGGAACCCCTTATGACTGCACCTTCACTCCACTCCTTGTATTGCACAAGTAAATGTGAATGATGATGATGATGACGATGCAGCAGCTTCTCTCATGCCTGCCACTTCCTCCTGTTCACTGCTCACCATCGACACAAAGCTGGTTAACCCTCAGCTGCACCTTCCTGGATCTGGATTTGAATGCAGACACACTCCTGCTGCTTCTCTACATGTCAAAGTAACTCCTAATCTCACCTGGCCTTGTTCTCGAATCAGATTGCAGCCTGTTTTTGTCGAGCATGTTGGGAAATGTCCCCTCTCTTTCCCTGCTTGTGGTTGACCTTATAAAACAGCATCATGAGGTTCCTGATTATATGCTCCTAAGACGGTCTCAATGCATCCTGGTGACATTTTTACTGACTCCAAGGCTGGGTTTGTCTCTAAACAACCTGTTTGAACCTAGAAATGCTGCAAACTCATCTGATTAGATCTCTGCCAACTTGTAGAAAGTGAGGAGAAATTGGTGTGGCTTTAGCTTCAGATGTTTTAATGCTGTTCAGTTGAAGAGTCTTTAATCTGTCCTTGCAGGACCTGACTGCTCTGGCCAAGGAGCTGCGTGCGGTAGATGACGTGCGGCCTCCTCACAAGGTAACCGACTACTCCTCATCGAGCGACGACTCCGGCACCACGGATGAGGAGGATGAGGAGGAGGTGGACCAGGAGGCGGGAGAGGAGTCCACCTCAGGAGCTGAGGACTCCAGGACGGGGTGAGTCAAAGAGTTTCACCAAAAGGAAATGTTCTTTCTTGTATTCTTGTATCAGTTTTCTCCAGGTTCCATATTGAAAAACTGCATCATAAATTCAAAGTAAACTTTAGTATTTCAGATATTTAAAATGAACATGCAGGACTGAAAACTGGAAAGTTGAATATGGGGAAAGTCTGGAACTCGGTAAACCCAAGCTGAGCTGAATGAGCCTAATCCTCCTCTGACCCCTGCAGGAGGCTGAGCAATGGAGAGACCGATTCAGCTAAGACCATGCTGGTGGAAGATCTGGAGAGCGAACAAGCCACCACCCCCTCCAAAGACGGCACCCTGGTCATCAGACAGGTAGAAGACCTTCCTGACTGAAGCAAAAAACGTTTTAATTTGACAAAAATGCAGTTTTCATTTTCTCCGCCCAGGCTCCATGTTATTCATTCTCCTCTCTGCCTCGTTTTGCTGCATGTTGATTGTGCTGTGACGTCCCACCTTCACAGATCTTGTTGTTAAAATGCAGCTTGCGTTTACAGCCGGTGGTGTTGCTCTTCAAAGATAAATGACTGGATTATGCAATAATTTGCTAAAGTATTCACACCCTCTGAACTTTTTCATATTTTGCCACATTTCACCCAAAAACAACAAACAAATTTGGACTGAATAGAGAGTATCTGTGAAGTTTTCGGAATCTCAATTGGTTTTAGGTCAGGACTTTAACTAGGCTATTCTAACATATGTGTAATATTACCATCAACATGGTTCGGCTTAACATTTCTGAAAATGTGCCAGAATTAGTCAAAAGACTTTTTCATCTGTTGTCTTGCTAAAAACAAAGGTTGAACAAAAGAACGACACAAATATTGTCAATAAATACAATCACTACAAATAGTAAATACAAAGCTGCAACAAAATTCAGTACATTTTAAGAAATACTAATCGATCGCAGAGCGAATTAGTATATTTTAACAGTTTAATGTACAGTTTTATTAATACATTGTGCCACAACAAAATGGATGAATGTATTTGACATCCCTGGTGTAAAGGGGGCTGAATATAGTAATTTTCCTAATGTAAAATATCAAAAATATATCATCTCTTTCATTCAGCTTTACAAAAATGCTGTACTTTTTGCTTGTCTGATATAAACTATGTGAAAAAGCTGACGGGGTGTGAATACTTCTGCGTCTGGATAAAAAGTTGCGAAGCCCTGAAACCTGCAGCTCCTCTTCCTCTCCACCTGCTTGCTTGAGCCCAAGTGTGCCTGTTCTTGCTTCCAGAGCACAGCTGACACAAAGCGGTTGGTCAGTCTCTCATCTTCCTCCTCTTCCTCGCCCGGCTCTGGCCCCAGTCAGGGCATCCCGGAGAAAAACGGCTTTCCGGGCCACATTCACCACCTGCCAGACCTTATCCAGCAGAGCCATCACTCCCCTTCCTCTTCTACAGCCATCCTTTCCTCCATCTCCATGTCCATGTCTCCCTCCTCCTCCTCTTCCTCCTTCCAGTCATCCTCTAGCCAGGCCAGTCCTGGAATGTGCTCACAGATTCCCCTGGACGAGCTCACTGCCATAGAGGTATGTCGCCCTCACACCACAGAGGCAAACACACAAGGAACGGACGGTTTGGGAATAAACGGCTCAGATGTGGAGAGGTTGTGTTCATCTTAACATTTAATGGTGTAAAACTAGGACTGGGGGATGAATCAGTTTTTATCAATTAATCAGATTATTTGTTTTTAAAGATTTAGTTTTTGGGAAAAATCTGGATTTGTTTTTTGTTTTTTTTAAAGCATTCTTTGGGTTTTGATAGTTGAGTGATGTGAGCACAGCTGATCTTGTTTGAGAGGAGTTTCTGTTTGAACTTTGAATTCAGGTCAACTCTACAACAAAATATAAAGTTATTATAGAGAAAAAAGTCATAATGTTACAAGAATAGAGTTTTAATATCTACAAAATAAATTCGAGTGAAATAGTAATTTTATTTAATTATTCAAGCTTTGTAGTCATTAAAACAACTTTTATGACATTCTTCTGGTAGAATTATGTCTGAATTCTGCTAATGTTATGATTATATTCTCACAATTAATCAAAAATTCTCCTCAAGTGACCCTAAAAATCTCTTGTACAGCTCACAGAAGGGATGGTTGAAATATAAGCCGCTTTTTGAAAAATAGTTTCTGTTATTCATTTCTTCTTTAGAAGTAAAGCAAGAAAAAAGAAATATTATAATTGAATCTGGTAAGGAAAAAAAGTCCATCACCCAGGCCTAGTCAAACTAAATAATTTACAGACACCATGCACACATCTGATCCTGTCTATACCGACTGTGCAGTCCTTGGCTGCTGGTTCCCGTCTGCATCCTCCTGGCTTCACTTTTGCCTCCGTCTGACTCGACTGACACCTGGTTTTAATCCCTGAGCTCCTGCATTTTTCTTCTCTCCTGCTCCACAATCCACTGCATCAAACTGCCGCTAACATCGGTGCCTCCAGCTAGCAGAATGTGGCCACAACATGGCGGAAACTAAACCGGATCTTTGGATTAACGATGGCGAGATGATTCTAATTAGAATTACTTGCTTTTCTTGTGATTAAAGAAATCTTTGTTTTTCCTCTAACAAATCACAGCGGCCTGCGTCTGGAAAGACTTAAATTTCCTTCTGCTCAGTTCTTGTTGTCCGTTTGTTTAATTTAAAATGTTTCTTCTCTCACCTGTCTCTGAAAAACTAACATTCTGCACGTGATCCATTTGTTTAAACATGTTTTACTGCCCATTTGTGTCGATAAAGTTCAGCTTGAAGTGGTTTTGTAAGAATTTATTGATGGTGTGTAAAAAGAAACAACTTTGCTGTTCTCGCCATCTGAATTTAAATCTGACGAAACTTTTCCTGTTTAAGGTAGAATCGACAGAATTATTCCTATTTGCTAAATGTCAAACATAATGACATAATTTAGCCACTTTCATCTGTTTTAAGAAAACACATGCAAAAACACAACATCAGTGGAAGGTCCAGGTATCATGCCTTTCAGGTAGAAGACTTTCTTTTGTGTGCAAAATGGATAAATCAACTTAAATAGCAGGATTAATGTTTGCAAATTCACTCAGATATTTTTCCTGCTGAAATTTAAGTTGTCTATAATAACCGAAAACAGGGCAAGTTTAGTGTGATTTAATTTCAGACGCAGTTTTCAAAACTCTTCTTCCAGTTTTGTCTAACTAGTTCTGAAAGTTCAAGCCTTCAGTGCTTCTTTCCTATATAAACTCTTGTTTCTTTCTTAATATAAAATATCTTCCAGTCCCAGTCAGAGAATAACTCCATGTCCAAACACAAGTCCTCTTCATCGTTCACACCCTTCATTGACCCTCGTCTTCTTCAGATATCTCCATCCAGCGGCAGCTCCCTTAACAACATGGGTAAGGCGGCCATGTTGTGAAATATTGAGATAAATCAAACTGTGTATAATTATTTGTATTTGACTGTGTATTATTTTTATATGCTTAGTTTTGTGTACCCTTTAAAATCAACTAACGCTTTATTTATACTTTAAACTATTTTAGTTCTTTTTTCCCATCTAAAACTCTCATTAATTTTACTACACACCTATAAATATTGGATGAATATTTGGAAAATGTACCTCCATCCTGTTATGTACAGTACAACACATGTTTCTGTTTGGCATCTAGAAGTCTTAAAATGACAAGAAATGTTTAATTAAAACATTTTTATGTCAGATTAAGGATCTACAAACGAAGTCGGGTTTATTTTAAAGCCTTTTGCTCGCTAATATGAGCAAAAGGCACAGGAAGTTTGTTCAGATTAAATAAAAAGTCCAACCAGAACTGCTTCTGTCCGCCTCCTCCAGCTGGATTTGGTCAAGAAGGTCGGCTCGCTGACCCATTGAGGTCCGACCCGTCCCGTAAAGGATCAGTGGTCAACGTTAACCCCGTCAACACGCGCCCACCGAGCGACACTCCAGAGATCCGCAAGTACAAGAAGAGGTTCAACTCTGAGATCCTGTGTGCAGCGCTCTGGGGTAAAATCAAATAAGAATAAAATCCTGAGATGGGAGCTGGTTGACTTTGACCTGGACAGGTTGGTTAATTTGTTGTCCTGTGTCTGTTTCAGGAGTGAACCTGCTGGTCGGGACAGAGAGCGGACTGATGCTGCTGGACCGAAGCGGTCAGGGGAAAGTCTACCCACTGATTAACCGGCGTCGCATCCAGCAGATGGACGTCTTGGAGGGACTCAACGTTCTGGTCACCATATCAGGTGAGGACTGCACACATCTCTCATGGATTTCCAAATTCAGAATCTCTGTACTTTCTATGCAAAGCCGGTTGAATGGTTCTGCTCTGGGTTGTTGCAGGTAAAAAGAACAAGCTGCGAGTGTACTACCTGTCGTGGCTCAGAAATAAGATTTTGCACAACGACCCTGAAGTGGAGAAGAAACAGGGCTGGGTGAACGTGGGCGACCTCGAGGGCTGCGTCCACTACAAAGTCGGTATGTTTTGTCGTTTCTTTAAATTTTATTAATAAATGATGCCTATTTAAATCTTATTTGTGAACCAGAAATCCTTGAAAAGTCTTATATTAGATAATTACCAGAAACTGTAATTTTTTTATTTTTCTGAACATTGCAGTGAAATACGAGAGGATTAAGTTCTTGGTGTTGGCCTTGAAGAACTCTGTGGAAGTGTACGCCTGGGCTCCCAAACCCTACCATAAATTCATGGCATTCAAAGTAAGGAGCACGACAGATACAATTTTCTAGTCAAAGGATTTTTACCCCTGAAACTTTCACATTTTGCCACATTACAACCTGATACTGAAAACATCCATTTCCACACCTGGCTGGTCTTTAGTCTTTTGGCGACCTCGTGCACAAGCCTCTGCTGGTCGACTTGACTGTGGAGGAGGGTCAGAGGTTAAAGGTCATCTACGGCTCCTGCTCAGGCTTCCACGCCGTCGACGTGGATTCCGGCGCCGTCTACGACATCTACCTGCCCACACACGTAAGCGTTCAAGCCCGGACCATGAAGCCCCAGCGTGTTGTTTTCCGCTCTTTACCGCCTAATTTCCTGTTTCTCCAGATCCAGACCAACATTCAGTGCCACGCCATCATCATCCTCCCCAACACGGACGGCATCGAGCTGCTGGTGTGCTATGAGGACGAGGGCGTCTACGTGAACACCTACGGACGCATAACCAAGGACGTGGTGCTGCAGTGGGGAGAAATGCCGACATCAGTGGGTGAGGAGGCATTCCTAAACAGAAACTAAATAAATTTATCATCAGCTCATGAAGGTAACGCGCTCCTTGTTCTGCTGCAGCCTACATTAGGTCAAACCAGATAATGGGCTGGGGGGAGAAGGCTATAGAGATCCGCTCAGTGGAGACGGGACACCTGGACGGCGTCTTTATGCACAAAAGAGCCCAGAGACTTAAATTTCTTTGCGAGAGGAATGACAAGGTCAGAATGAAATGCTTTTTTAACTTAGCATATTATAAAATAGTAGCACTTCTCTCAGTGATCAGAACTTTAGTTTTACTTTTTGGTACTGGTATCTTTTGTTCCACCCAAACCATCATTTATGTTTTTTGTCGTTTTTTTTAGGTCTTTTTCGCCTCCGTGCGTCAAGGCGGCGCCAGCCAGGTGTATTTTATGACCCTGGGACGTTCCTCCCTTATGAGCTGGTAGCCAACGAGACGACCTCGCCTCCGCAGCGACGAGCCGACGACAGAGACATACGGTCCTGAGCCTGACCTGGAGGAGCTCCCTCTCACACGCTCAGGCAAAACCAACCACAGTTTGGACTGTAATCATGAAAATAAAGCGGGAACGAATGGAGGCGTGGTAGGTTTGTCACCTTTAGGTCTGTAGTCGCCTCGCTGCCCTGCGCTTTCCTCCATCTCTACTGAGGGAACAATGGTAATCAATTTCTTTTGTGTCACGGTAAAACTTGTATGTAATTAACAAACTGTCCGGAGGGGTCGACAAAAGGCAGCTTTTGCTGTTTGGAAAAACAAAACTTGATGTGCCAGAACTTGTGTAGCTGTTGACCTCCCTGTCAGGCATGTTTCTGAACAACTCCAGTCCTCCCCTCTGATCGGTGCTTGACGTGTGAATCTGCGTCTTCACTTTGTTCGCCTTAAAGTGAAAACTCCTATAGGGACCTTTGATTTATCTGTTAAACACAGGGTACAGGATCAGCAGCTTGTACATACTAACTACAGACTCGTGCAGGTTTTCCAGTCACTTTTACCACTTTGCCTCATTGTGCTGTAAGTTATGTTTGACAGTATCCCTGTTGGTGACGTCATGATGCAAAATTACACCCAGTTTTTTTTTTTTTTTTTTTTGTTTAGTTTTTTTAAATACACTGTATATTTTGTATGTGACTTGCTGGATATAAATAAACGGCAACAAAGCAGGACACATCAGATGAGCTGTAAAGGAAAAATCCACACTATTTATCCTCAATCTGTAATATTCTTAGGGCTCCAACTCTCATGAAGTGTTCGGTTTTACTCTGCTGTTGTCAGGTTTCGTTTTTTTTTTTTCTACTGGAAATATAAAAACACACAAAGTAAACACATCCTGAAATGTGACATTCATCCTATTTTTTTTCTTTTTATATTAGTTCCAAGTAGGGCTAGGGTTAAACTGTGAATTAGCATGCAGGATTAGCAAGATGACGGGCTAGAAAAAGGGAATAAGAATCGGCTCGTCGTCTCTCTGCACAATTGGGACATTTACCCGTTTCAGGCTTCATCTGTAGCTTTACGGTTGCCTTAGAAGGGTTCCCCGTCGATTTTTAAATTGGAGCTAAACCCTGAAGACATTTGGATGTTGTGTAATGCTGGAACTCCTAAAACCAGCCATGTCACCTAATCTTGGACCTCTTTTTAATGACGCTTGGTTGTTTACATAATCATGTCCAGATCAAAAGGCATCCAAACCAAACAAATGTTTTACTTTTCATATCTGAAGCCCATTCTTCACTTCACTTCCCCTCCCTTTCCACAGTTCAAATGCATCTGTGCTTTCATTCAGACAACACCACTTCCTAGCAGTCCTTGCTGTCAGACGGTGCCTTCAGGTGCGTCTGAGGGTGACGGGATCAATATTAGGTGCTTTTTTTGTAGTCATGGGCTGATAAAATCACTTGTTCTCACAGCAGTGTTACAGAACCACTTCAAATCATTTTTTTTTACTTAATCTTTGTTTCTGACATTTCTCTACAGATAAGTATGTGACTGCAGTGGTTTTTAAATTGTAATGCACACCTTATGTTCGAAATGTTTACAGAAGCAGATGTTTTTTCCTTTTGTTTTGCTTTTTTTGTTTAAAACCAGTGTGTGTCAGTATGAATATTTATGGTTTATTTTTAGGCTAGACTCCCCCGTTTTGTATTTTGTAACCCTTTTTGTATTATAATTTAGACGTTTCTGTGCAGGGATAATCAACTTCTGCTCAATAAGTCCACAGTGTCATTTCACTTGATTCCTCTGCATCCTTCGCAGTGCACAGTAGGCCGCTGGCTGTGTGGCAGAAGATGTTTTCCACTACCCAGGTGACACGTTTTCCCTTAAACGTCACTCTGCCGTGCCTCTAATTTATGTCCTCTGTGTGTACTATGGGGATTACTGTGTTTTACTGAAAGTCTTTTTTTCCTCCATTGAATAAAATCAGAAGTGATTTACAGAGTCGTGTCGTTATTTTGTGAAAACATTTATTTTTTTCTGTAAATGTCTAGGTTGCTTCTGATGTTGCAAAAAATACTTAAACTGCAGCTTGCTTAGGACAAGTAAGAAGTGGCTAATAATCTGTACACTGAATTTTTTTATGTAGTTTTTATTGCAAGTAACTTTAACAAGATATAGGAGCTTGTTTTAAGTCAATACTTCTTGAATATTGATAAAAAGTACTTGTTCCACTTGTAGATTACTTCAGTTACAACATGGGAAAAATATCTTGTTATAAATGAAAA
>CAEGAE010054204.1:0-67983 GCA_903067095.1 Girardinus metallicus
TATATATATATATATATATGTTCTGCTGTTTTACACCAATTCAATACCAAACCTTCTGTTGTTTGACCAGCCACCTCACCAAAGTTTGCATTTACATTTCCTCAGGTAACAAATGAGCTCAATAAGCTCAAATACAAGGCTGGGTCCCATGAGGCTGGATCAAGACATGGAGGAGGTTTGTTTTCTTTCTGAAATGAAAACTACGTTGCACGGCATAAACTTTATTTCACTTGAAAGTAGAGCTGGGCAATATGGCTGAAAAACATGCCATGACACAAGCATTTCACATCAGGTGCCAATAATTAATGATTTGGTTGTTTTTTTTTTTGTTTTGTTTTAAAAATATGAATTACTGCCAAACTGGTGACGTGACCTTTCTTGTTTTATCCACAATTTCTTCTGGAGCTGTTGTACTCATTTTCACCTGAAACTGCTGCTGTGCAAGTTATTCAACAGGTTGTTGCTAGGTAACCAAAGAGGGAGTGAGTTAGTTGATGCCACTCTCTTTGCTTAGCTGACTTTGAGAGGTTGAGCAGCTAAAGCTTTTCCTCTTACATCCCCCATAATTCTGTTCTGCGAAATTGTTTAACATAATATCCGATGTACTTTTTATTGATATCGATCGCGTGTCTATCACAATAAATATTGTTATCGATTTATTGCCCAGCCCCACTTGAGAGATCACTTCCCTATTTACCAGTGCAGCAGTAGGAACGATCCCATATGTCTTCCAATAGCATGATTGAATTATGCTAATGCTTGAAGTTCATTCTCACCTTGACTGGCCTTCAGGTGGGGGTGATCAGGCTAAACTGGAGGCGCTCCAGGAGGAGCTGAAAGCGGCACGCCTGCAGATCAATGAACTGAGCGGCAAAGTCATGCAGCTCCAGTACGAAAACCGCGTGCTGCTCTCCAACATGCAGCGCTACGACCTAGCCTCCCACCTGGGCATCCGCGGCAGTCCTCGGGACAGCGACGCGGAGAGCGACGGGGGCCGGGACGACGACACCCCGTCGACCTCCGCCGCTTCCCCTCGCCTCCTCCCGCCGCACCGCAAGCGCGAGGGCCCCATCGGCGGAGAGAGCGACTCCGACGAGGTGAGAAACCTCCGCTGCCTCACCCCGACGCGCTCCCTTTACTCGCCAGTAGATAGCCGTTTTTTATCCAGAAGCCTGCGGGACCGGCAGCAGATGATAGACATCCGCATCGAGGCCGAGAGGCTGGGCCGGACCATCGACAGGCTCATCGCTGACACCAGCACTATCATCGCCGAGGCCCGAGTGTACGTAACCAACGGGGAGCTGTTTGCCAGGCTGGATGAGGATGAAGAAGGTGGCAGGTAATAAATAAATAAATAAAAATAAATCACTAGATTGCATTGTGAAAGCCCTGGATTCAGCTTTTCCACGTCTGCTCTGCAGGATTAGAGAGCATGAGCTGCTGTATCGAATCAATGCCCAGATGAAAGCTTTTAGGAAAGAGCTGCAGACCTTCATAGACCGTCTGGATGTCCCCAAGCAGGACGACAAACAGCCAGAAGAACCGCTATCTGTAAGCCCACCTCAGACGAATGCCATCTCTGTTGTTTCCTTGTAGAGTTTTCTCATTCTGATCAACTGCAATCCTGCTCTTCACCCCTTTACATCCACCCAGATGTTCCAACCCATTATTTTGCTCATCCTCATCCTTGTTCTGTTTTCCTCACTCTCTTATGCCACCATTTTCAAACTGGTATTTCTTTTCACCCTGTTCTTTGTTCTGTAAAGCACACGCTCAAGATCTCACAGTGCACTTTTCTTTTTCATATTGTTTGCTACATTACTCATTCAGTTTAAGTTCTGCTCTTCTACGTTCAACGCACCGCATAAGGTCACTCAAGGTACAGGACAGTTCCACTTCCCAAGTACGACTCCGATCATCCGCCTACTGCGAAGGCTTGCCGCACCCCGGACGCAGCACAGCTTAGGGGCGATGCTGGAGCGTTAGGTGAGTGTTGTCGCGTATGAATTCACTTTCAAGCACACACTGAAAAACTGTGTTTAACGCAAGCTCTGGGATTGTTGCAAGAAAGGGGAAAAAAAAGAAAAAAAAGAATCTGTTTACCAAACTGTGAGCAGCTTGAAACCACAGTGTGTTGACTGTACTCGGTTTATTTTGATGTAGTTCATCCACTGGGGGGTTTTGAATGGGCCGACGAAACAACAGTTTCTGAGATTTTCCCAACTCGTCTGACATTTGCTATACATCTGGGTGCGGACAGAGCTATGAGGGAGCGGTGCACGCTGAGGTTTGGGTTACAGCAGCAGTGGTGCGTTGCAGGGAAAATAACTCAAGTAACTCAAGTTCATGCCCACAGTTATTGTCAGTGCTACATTTGTAAGGCCCATGTTTCCTGAAAGCTCCTCTGTGCTGAGTCACTGAGCTGATGATACGATGTGTAACTCATCATCTCTCGGTCGTCTTTTGTAACACAGTAGGTTCAAAACAGGAACATACAGACAGACCACAAAATCTGTGGGGTTTTCGTGTACTTGTCATTCTCTGTAATGTTCTGCCTAATGTTTTCCGCTGTAAAAAGTATTCACAGCCCTGGAGCTTTTTCATTTTAGTAGGAGCCCCACTCACTCCTTCCTTCCAAGAATTCTCTGTGCTTAGCTTAGTGTTCTCGTCAGCTGTGACCACTTTCCCTAACCCACTGCATGATGCTGCTCCACCACACACGTTCAGGAAGGTGTGTAATGTGTGTTCAAGTTTGGCTTCATCTGATGTTTGCCGTGTACATGATCTGTGGCAAACTTTAAACAAGGTTTAAAAAAATGGCTCTCTTCTTGCCACCCTTCCATAAAGGTCATATTTGTGGAGTCCTCTGAAGTCTTCACAGAACAGCTTTATTCAATTTCACACTCCCCATCAACTAATTCAGTGACTTCTGAAAGCGATTGGGTACACCAGACTTTATGTCAGGATATCATCAGATTAAAGGAGGCTGAATAAAAATGGATGCCACATATCTACATTTTTTTTTTTTTTTTTTTACAATTGCAGAACCTTTCTTTCAACTTCCCAATCATGTGGCACTTTTCATTGGTTTATCACATGAGATCCAAATATAATGCAATTAACCATGGTTGTATTTTGACAAAATGCAAATAGAGAAAGAGAAAAGGAATCAATAATTTTGTACGTCACTGTGCGTGTCTTGAAAGATTCCCCGTGCTGAATCACTGTACAAGAAATCGTCTATTGGTCATTTACAAAAAAAAAAAAAAGACAAATATGTACATTGTGTGCAGATTTTTTCTGTAATGTTCTATATTTTTCTTGTATCTTTGATAATTCTGTGTCTTTCTTTTTTCCCCATCAAGTTAAGGTATTTGTCCATATCTTCAGGGTCACTAAACCTCCAGACATTGATGCTACATCTTGATATCATCATAGTTTTTTGTGCTTGGTGTATTTTTTTTTTTTTTAAATACTTTTTTCCATTCTCATTCTCTAAAAGCTGTGCATTTTTGTTATAAGAGTACAAGTTCATCATTACAGACCCTTTCAGCCCTCCACCTAGTCACAGAGACCGGCGTTTTACCTATTTGGATTGTGGGTTTTTGCAGCAATAGACTCTTTAAAAATAGCCACGGGTGGGGTCTGCAGACCCAGCACAAAAATGTGCAGATGGGGGTTCTTGTCTGGCCACCAGGATGGGAGGTGGACTCGGTCCGCTTCTTTTATCCCACCGGTGGGATGTTGCACGTCACACACTGTCTTAGGGCCAGCTGTGGGAGGAAGAGGAGGAGAGACACGAGTAGGAGGGAGGAAGGAAGAGAGGAAGGGGAATTTTATTCCAGTTAATGAAAGCATCATTTTAACTGCAGGCATTCCCCTCTCTGCAGTTGTTTTTAACAGTGCTGTTGCGTCCCAGCCCAGACCAAGTGCCCAAGTGTTTCAGCTGTCCGAAAAGCAGCTGGGCAACTGGTGGCTGTTTTTAAATAAGGACGACCACTTCCACATCCCAGAGCCTCACAAGACGTACGGTAAGGCTGCAAATAACGTGTGCTTCGTACGAGCGAAGACTTTAGACCGCGAACTTTAAAGGTAGCTAGCTGGTCTGCTGCTTACGAGTTCACGACTAGGAGGATAAGGTGACGGTTATGAACAAATGAATATCGTTTTCGTGTAGAGTTGTGTGGCTTTCTGCTTTCTAGATTAATGAACGCCCACCCCTCTTCGCTCTCCTCGTGACAGTCAGCCTCCTCTCAGACTTCAGCTAACGGCAGAAACAAACCTGCTTTGTTTACAGCCAAGCTAAAGACAATTTGCTGTGCAAAAGTAGCAGTTTTGTTGAACGCTTCCTCTTCTTGGCACTCAGAATGGGTCGTTTGCGGTCTCTTAAAAGAACCGACGGGTCACATTTGGCCATCGAAGTTGCCGCGACGCGGTGCTCGAATTGATTCGTTGCCATGGCTACGGCGCAAGGTGGCGACGTAATTAAAATACTCCGGTGTTGATTAACGGGCTCTTCTTCTTCCGCTGTCGCCTCTAGGCGTCGTTCGGCCTCAGAGAGAGAGAGAGAGAAAAAAAAACAACTCCTGGTTACAGAGGGGTAAAAATACTCTGCGCTGCTCTTACATCAGAAGCACTCCGTGGTATTTTTGGGAGCTTCTCCTTTTTGCCTCTGAGTGTTTACGGGCGCCTGTCGGCTCATTCTTGGTTGGAACGCGCAAAAGAACAGCAGCGCAGGTGGACAATGGAGAGCGGGTCTGTAAAGGACAAGGACTGAGTGAAGTGGGGGGAACAGAATGGAATCTTGACCTCATCTTGGTGAAGACATGGAGACGGCCGAAGCATCCCGTCCTGTCCATTGCGTCCCTGCGACGGTGACCAGGGCTGAAGCTGCGTGCCCGAGGCGGGATTTGGCCGGGTTTGGATAACTGCTGAAAGTTACTAAAGTTGATGTTGATGGAGGAGTCGGTGAACTGATCAAAACTTTTCAGAGCAGAAATGCCTGCTTACAACAGCGTTTGGTGACTTTCCATTGCCTATTTGCGTGTTTTATGTGCGTGCATTTGAGAGATGTGGAGCGCCTTTATGAACGGCGCGGGGCTGCAGGGGGGCGGCGGCGGCGGCGGCGGGGGCTACGTGCAGTCCCAGGGGTGGGAGTTTGTGCCTCGCTCCAGGATTGAGAAAGCTGACAGGGGCCGGGGCAAAACCCGCAGCCCGCTAAGGAGGATCTCCTCCCCGCCCACCGTTTTCAGCCACATCCAGGAGCCCCCGATCGGCGCTTCGCAAACTGGAGGAGAGGGAGGGGCGGGGACCCAGCAGCCCGAGGTCCTCAGGGGACAAATGTGGCCGGGCCCCGAACCCCAGCAGCAGCAGCAGCAGCAAATGCGGCTTAAAAAGAAACTAGAGGATCTGAAAAAGCGACACGTTCAGGATAAAGAAGAATGGATGCGAGAGAAGGAGTCCTTACTGAGACAAGTTGCTGACATCCAAGTAATAGACTACTAATAGACTAATCATTTATTCAGCATTTCTGTACCAATACTTACCAAGGAATTTTTTTTAAGTATGGCTCCCCACTCGGGGCACCTCTCTGTGGGGGCGTTATAAAAAAAAAAAAAAAAAAAAAAAGCTTAGCCACAAGCTTTTCTATTTTCTATTGCTCATTAAAAGTCCAGTCAGTGGCGGATAGGAATGCGGTGGTGTTAACAGTAAGAGAAACTGAGGAGAGTAGAAAAGCAAATTAGCTTTTAAAAGCATGATATTTACCCAACATAAAAATCTGTTTTATAGTCTTTTAAACATCCTAGTCCTGCATTTGACCATCTCTGGATAAAAATCTAAAACACGTCGTTTGATTAAACCTGAACTGGTTTATTTTTTCATGAATGGAAGTCAGTTAAAAATTAATCAATTTGTTCCATAATATGCGGAAAAGCCTTTATTTTATTTGTGCTCTCAAAAGGGAGCACTTTCAATATTGGGTTATCATTAAGGTTTACATTAGATAAAAAAAAAGAAGCATAAAAACATGGAACTAAATGTTTGTTAGATAAGTATTAGAATCTATATCTATATATTTATATGTACTTTCTCAGAGTCACGTTCATGCAAGAACCACCACTTCCTGACTCTTTGGAGCTTCAAATTTAGAATTTTAGAAGATCAAACATGTGATCCACGTTTAACAAAAAGGTGGGATGTGTATCAACGCAGGGTGGGGAGAACAGGAGGATTCTGCTGGACCTGAAGACGGTTCTGGAGGAGGTGCAGGCCGAGGTGAAGAAAGAGGAGGAGAAGAGGAGCGAGCTCCAGCTGCAGTACACCAGAGACAGATGTGCCTGGGAGCTTGAGAAAGCTGAGCTCAAATGCAGGATTGCACAGGTGAGAGATGACCGGCCATGATAATCAGACTGTCGATTGTGTTTTGCGCCGGTATTCAGTTACTCTGCATGCTCAAAGTGTTTGAACATGTGCGTGTACACACGTGTCTCCGCACAGCAATATTTCATGTCTAGATTTTCAGCTGGTTGGTCATTTTCTAGTAATCCAACTGGAATTGGCAGGTCGGTATGCTACAGCCTCTATCCAAGTTTAGACAAAAGGTTTTCACTTCGGGGCTCATACTCTGTTAAACCCTGCTTAGAAAGACATTGATACTTTTAGCAGCTAGCTCTAAGGAAGATAAATACTAGCCTATTTACGTGGACAGCTACTGGCAGAAAGAGTGAGGGCTAAAGGGTTAGCATGTCAAAGAAAAGCAAAAAGTGCTTTTCCTCTCTTCAAAGTACTGCAGCTTTAGGGATTTAGCTCCTTTACAGATAGGATCAGAAATGGGATTTATTTGGCTGCTGCAAGTCCAAAACTGATTGGACTTTTTCAGCCTTTAGACAAAGAAAAACAAACGTTTAAGACAACAAATTCTCTTTTATTAATTTAAACATTTAGACTGCTTCGCTGTATTTGTTGTATACTTTCTCTGGATTGCCTGTCAGTTGAGCCTCGTATGATTTGTATCAAAGACTTGAAAAACAGACCCCTCCCCCCTTCTTTGAGTCTAGAACCAGAAAGAAAAAGTTGAGAATAGTGGTTCAACAATCCTGTTTGCTAGTCGTGTGAAACCATTGATGATGAGATAATAGATAGTATTCTAGCATTGCTAGAAACACGGACACAAAATCACCATCCTCATCTATGTTTGTGTTGTTTTGTGTCAAATCTAGCTTTTATTCTTGAGATTCTGTAAATAGAGCAGGGAAATGTGACTGGGAGTGTGGCCAGGCAGAGCAGGTTTAGTCCCATTGTAAGACTTGTTTTGTCTGGATGCCATGTCCAACCACAGTTGACACATTCGCCTGCATATTTACTAAGTGATAAGCTGAGTCTTTTTATGAGGCTTAGAAAACAATGCCAGGAATTTGAAGTTATACTCAAGACAACTATAAATTTACACAAATAGACTTTACACGCTAGCACCCAGCTCGTGTTAAAGATTTTGCAGATATGCAGAGAGAAATGAAACGACATTAAGCTTGATTCATCCCTTCTAGTGAAGACTCAAAGGCTTGATTGTTTTACAATTGGTGACCACACTATCCATAAAAAGTTAGTTGCTCTTAAAGAGACAGATATAAAGATTTCTACAATATTTCAGGACTGTTCTGTGGTTAATTCAGGCTGTGAGAGAGAGCAATACTTTAAGCAGACAACGGAAAGGCTGAACGGTATACAGCAAAGTTTGTCTATTTTTATTTTCTATACACTGTTTACAGTTAGTCTAGCTAATCGTGCTGGTTTCTAATATGAGATGTTAAAGGCAGTTTAAAATATCACCTGCATACAAAAAAGACAATCAGTCACTGTCTGTGCTCCAAAAATACTCAGTCAAAATGGAAAAAAAACAACAACTGTTTTTCAATGTTGTTCTGATACGTTCTTAAGCCACAATTATTAAAGAGAAATCAGAATAATGAAAAAAATTAAATCCACCAGTCTAAATAAAATTTTGAAAAATGGAGATCACGAATTGGCTACAGGCTTCCACTGGGTGAATCTCAAATATTTTATCATATATTTCCAACGAAGACTCTTCCTGAAATATATATATTTTTTAATCTTTTCTGATCAACTTCCTTTGAGATGCTTTTGATTTGTCAATGGAAAAACACAAAAAATACTTCATAAAGTAAACAGCCACATTCAAAACATACTGCTTATACAGTTACTTACTTTCAATTGAAAGATGAACAGCTGAAGATGCAAGAACCTGTCATTTTTCACATGTTGGTGTTACTGCACCAGCAAAGCTGAGAGTCTATATTTAGCTTCTGTGGAGGGAAAAGTGCAGGTGTTAAACAGCTAACGTGCTAGGGGCAGTTTGAGTGTTAACACTAATTGTCATCCAGACAATAGTACCAAGTTATGAAGTAATAGAGGAAAATTGTAGTGAGTTTCACTGAAGTGCAGCCCTTTAGTCCAATCATCTGAGTCACGCAGACAGGGCAGGCTGAATTGAGCTCCTTTGAATAATTTTCTCTAATGATGCTGTTTGCATTCTGGCCAGCTAGAGCTGCTCGCTTTTGTTCCTTTTTTTTTTTTTTTTTTAATTCGACTTTGAGTACTAAAAGTGTCGGAAAGTTTGGAAACACCAGATTCACTTAAAGTGAAACGTTCAAGTGTTTGTTATCCAAGCTTTTACAGGAGTGGCATCTGGACAATGTCACAATGAAGCCTCTAGGAGTTAAATATCACATTATCACTTAAATTAGCCAACGCTGTTTACCCTCATGTATGCGGCCTGAATTTGAATGTGTTTATTCCCTTTTGGACACTTCCAGCACCAAATACCAAGAAAGCATCTAAGCTCTCTGGCTTCAGCTCAGGCCCAGTATTTCCAGGCATGTTTCTTTATGTGACTCTGATTTATGAATACTGCTGGCAGCTAGGATACATCTCATTCCGCCTTAGCAGTCAGCTCTCTTTCCTCTCTTTACCTCGGCATCCCCCCTCCCCTCCTCCTCTCAGAATGTGACATTGTACAGGGCTGGGCGTCCGCTATTAATAGTGGGTCACCCTGGTGACACAGTTACCTTTATAAACCCTGTGGCACTCAGAGGAGCCCAGGCTGGCTTCGAGTGTGCAGAGGTTGCTCTCTAAACTGACTCAGTGTAAAGTGTTGATGTGTAAATACCTGAGTGTCTCTCCAGCAGCTTTGTCGGGATTTTCACAATCTGTTCCCTGGGCATCTTTAAGGGACGAACCGACTTTCCTGTTCCAGTCATTTAAAACCAAGATTGTTTCTTTAATGCGAGTCCAAGCATCTTGTTTTTGCATCTCGAGCCATGTTTACGTTCGAAAGTTTATATAGATTGCGGACAGCAACCGTCATCGTCCGTCTCTAATTGCGGAGGCCTCTGAGAAAAGCCGCGAGCAGACAGAAAATGTTGACTTGTTTTTCTACACCATAATTTCTTGACCCCAGGCCACAGTCAGAAATAGCAGCATGGAGAAAGGCTTTGGTCGGTGTCTGTGGCGGAACACAGAAATAACACGCTCCGGCAGGCTCGTATGCGAAAGCTGCGTCCACGCTCACTCGCAGAGAGAGGGATTAAAGGAACACATCAACGTACAGAGGCGTTGTCTTGGGAATTCTTCCAGTTCCAAACCCAACATTCTTCCCATTTTTTTTCAAACTAGCAGCAGAACTTCATACATACCATAGAATGTACAGTGTGCACTGAAATACACCATTATTTCAGGTCTTCAAAATAGTATATTGAATTGTTTACATAATTCTATGTAAAAATCATTCCAAGTATTGCTTTAAGTACAGATAGTTTTTCATATAGTGCCCTACAAAAGTACTCACACTCCTTGAACTTTTCCACATTTTTTCACGTTAAAAATCACAAACCACAATGTTTTTTTTGTTTTTTTTTTATTGAATTGCATAATAGACTAACACAGTGGTGATAGTTGTAGAGTTGTAAAGTGGGAGAGAAAGCACTAATGTTTTACTTTTTGCAATAAAAATAAAAATCAGACAAATATGAAATCTGTCTGTCTCTGGCTAGATAGCTTGCTATCTATCGAGTTAGCTTGCTAGCTGGCTGTCCAGCTAGCTGTCCTGTAAAGAAGAATAGGCAAATTTGTTTACTGTCTAACACTGCCATGTTTGTAGATTTGCATTTTAGTTGCCGAGAATGTAGTTCTTAACAATATTGACTCAGGAGGAGCTGAACAAAATACGCTTGAAAAGTGCTTTCTTTTTTGCTAAAGAAGGTACCGTGAAAGCCAGCTATCATTTTCCTTTTATGTTATAATAATATACTACTTCATCGTGATTTAACATAAACTTCTAACAAAATATAGTAACATTTGTAGTAGTAACACATGTAACTTATGTAATAATATGGTCTTGACAGGACTTTATTTTACTCTAAAACCAAATATTTCAGGGGAAAATCCCAGGTTGTATAAAAACATATAAAAATCATTCAGTCTAACTAGTTAAACTGTTTACAGTTTAATTGAGTGGTGCATCAGCAGCAATAAAACGTTTGGTCCTCATTTGCACAGAGATCATCTGTATATAACAAATCGTTGTTTTTCTTGAAAGCTTAAATTAGGTCACATCTGCAAACGTATGCTGCCCTGCCTCAATCTACCATTTCCTGCCCTGTATCCTGTGCTGAAGCACCATAGAAAATAAACTTGAACTTTGAATCTCTGAACCATCTGTGCGACTTCTAACAGGATACACTCAATGTTCAATCTGTCTCCTTCTTCCCTCCTGTACACCCACTCACTCGTCCCCGTGGTACATTATTTCTCCACTTTCTCCACTTTTGCTTCCTGCCGCTCCTTCATTCCTCCAATTCCACCTTCAACAAATTCTCCCACCACCGTCCCTACACGTCTTATCTTCTGGCTTGCATCTTTTGGTCCCCAACTGTAATATCCCATTATTCTCTATTCTGTTTCTACCTCTTTTTTCCTTGCCATGCTGCTCTCCAAGCTGGAAGCTAGAGAAGCCACAGGGTTAGGGAGCGGAGGCTTCCAGTCGGCTGCGGGTCTCGGATCAGTGACGTCACGGAGTCCCCGCGAATCGAACAGCGAGACCTCGACACTCCGCCGGGAGAGGGAAGAGCAGCGGAGAATCCTGGCCGACACGCACTCTACCGCCATGGACCTGCGCTGTCGTCTGGATCACAACGAGAGGGACTGGCTAAAAGAAAAGGCTGAGCTGCTAGAACGGTTCGATGTGGAGAGGAGAGAGTGGGAGTGCCAGCTGAAGGACATGCAGAAGAAAATAGAAGAGGTGAGATGCTCTGACAGCAAGCTTGTAATCCGGTTAATTAATGTAAGATGAGAACATGAAGAAAAATGCTCTAAAGTCCTGATTTACATTTATAAAGAGTACAGTTTAATCAATGCATTTTAGACTTTCCGTCAGTTTTGAAGATGTTTCTATGCCTTGAGATGCCTGCAGTTTGTAACAGTACTCCTACTCATCCTGTTCAACATCAGCCCTGTCAAAGCTATTTTTGATCAGTGACACTGCAGCGATTAAAGAGCGGAAAGAGTCAGTGGAGTTAACAGTTATTTCCTTTTATCTGTGTAGAAAGACTGAAGCTGTCTACAGCTTGGATTTACATAGCATCGGCTTTAACTTTAAAGTCTTTTAAAATGATTTTCATTTTTCTTGCACAACTATAGCTCCGACTGTGAGCAGCAGATTAATCATGTTAGCTAAACATAAATCATCTCAACTCCCAGTTTTTGACTATAAATCTATTGCGTTTATAGAAACTTGAGGATGACACTTTGATAACTAGGAAGCTGAAAATACACTGAGCAATTTTAGACTCAGTCATCAGTCTATTCATCATCACATATACACATAAATTTATATGCTTATAAGGTTAAATGCAGCATTGTTGAGGAAGATCAGCTTGTGTAGGTTGGTACAGAAAGAAATTTAAGCCAAAATTCCCTAAAATCTCTCATATTTCCTGCATTTTTACTGTATTATTTGTAACTTTTTGCAGCATAAAGCAGGATTTTTTTGTAGGATTGCACAGATATGAAAAAAATTTACCAATGTCGATATCTGATAATATTATTGTTATGGTCAAATACAGATAAATTATATGTGTATGTATATATAAAGGTCATGAAATATATAATAACATAATAATCGCTCTTCATCACTGTGAAATTGAAATAAATATCAGTTGCTAATCTTGACCGAGTTTTATTTATCGGACAGATACCGATGTGATAAAAAATGGCTAATATCGGCCATTACCGATGTTGGTGCCGATATGTATGCATCCCTAAATTTTTATCATCTATTTTCCTGCATCACTCTTTGTGTTTCCAGCTGTACTGTGAGGTGAGATCCAGTCGAGGGGCTCCGGCCCTGGACAGCATGAAGCAGGACGACGACGCGGTGCTCCGACTCAGCATGCGCTCCACCAGCACAGGCTCCAGCCTGCTCAGCGACAACTCCCAGTCGGAGCTGCTCAGTAGCAGCACTGCGTCAGAACCAACCAGAAACCCGCCTTCACCCCAATTAGGTCTGAACAGAAACATCAGCGCAGGTGGCGACGGCCCGTGTGGATTTAATGTGGATGTGCGGTTCAGTCAGAGCGATCCCTTACAACCCGAGCTTCTGGTTGAACCAAGATCCAAAGAAACCTGGAAGCAAGACTCATCGGGTGATAATAAGAAAGCTGGAGGCACAGCAGAGCTGGAGGCTTTTTACTGTGGAGCTCCGGATAGTGGGACGCTACAGGAATACGTTTCCATTGGGAGTGATAAAGGTCTCCAAGGAATTCCTCCGGAGAGTCCTCTCTGGGCCAGACTGAGTTACGGGAGTGACAAGAAGAAGAACACGACTGCTCTCAACGCTGTGAGTGTTTAAAGCTGATTTTCAACATGTGTTTGTTAATATCAGGGGACTATTTGTGTAGTATTTATTACTTCCCAATTACAAAACGTTAATCTTGTCTCATTGTCTTTCTGTCTGTTGTCTTTCTTTCTCAGGCTCTAAAGGAAATAGCCCGCGTTAGCGAGGAGCTTTGTAGCTACCAGGACGAGATCAGGAAAAAGAGCGGAGATAAGAGGTGAAGTCCTTCTTATAAGCATCGTGATCATCAGAATCTGATGAGGCTGACATAACATGCACAATTAATACCATATGTTCCTCACTGTTGGAGAAAGGCAAATTTGATGTAGATTTTAATAAGTCCATGACTTGTACTTGAAACCAGATGTTTGCACAATAAAAGACACTTTTTTTTTCCACTTGATGACAATAAATCAAACTAAACTAGGATTGCTAGAATTGCTTTTATTTCTTTAAAATTTGAAGTGTACCGTATCTAAAATTTGACGTGCACGTATTTATCGCACTTTATTGTGGCATTTAGCAAAAACAAATAATCTCTCAACTGACCTAAAACAGGCAGTATTTAGTGTGATTTAAGATCTGACTGAGGAAAAAGAAGATACGTGTCATTTTTTTTCTGCATAGTGTATGTTAATATTTAGTTTCAGTTGTTGGGATTTCTCAGGTTTGAATTATAAGGAAAAGTGAAAATAGAATGATTTTCTTTTTCCAAACTATTTGCTGTTTCATTGTCTAAATACTGCATGTGTCTATTTGTCCTTCTTTTATTTTTTTCCTTAATTAGTAAATCAACTAAACTCATAGTGAAGTCTTGTATTTGTACTTTAAAAATGCACCAAAATGCTTAGACTGAGTCTTGAAAAAGAATGGAATCTGCACACTGAGAACTTTAAATCTTCCTTGTAAAGAAGTGAAATTAGACAATGCCATATTGGTGGGTTAAAGTTGTTTCCTAATTTCTTCTAGGAACCAATCCGAATCCCTGTGTCCATCTGAGGAACGTGAAAAAAGCTTTCTGCAGGTAGAAGAGGCTCCTTGCGACCTTAGCCAGATCTACAATGACCTCCGGGCTCTGCAGCGAGAAAACTGGATCATGTTGTCACCAGAAAACACCTGGAGAGCCAACAGGAGTTCAAGCGACACCTGGATGGCAAACACCTCTGATCAGTATTGCTATAGAGATGCAGAGACAAGTCCTGGAGAATCCTCTGACATGGAGACGGCGGCTCCACCCATTCCTCCTCGTACTTCCTCCTGGAACCTAAACTCCTCTAATCCAGACACAGAACTCCACATCCCAGAGTCCCCTATGGCAACAATGAGGAAGTGCCATAGCCCCTGTGTTTTGTTGGACAGAAAGTGTAACAGCCCATCCATTGTCAGGAAGTTTGAGGCCATGCTTCAGGAAAATGAGGGGAAAGTCTTTAAAGACGGCGTGCTAACATCCTGCTCTATACCGTCCAACTCCAACTGCAACACGGGCTGCTGCCACAATCGCTGGTCCTGTGACGCCAGCAAGTTGACCCACAATAAACAGCTGGCGTACGGGACTGTCCAGAAAAGCTTCTCCGAGGTCAACATATTGACTGCTGGGAAAGATCTGTGCCCAGAGAAAAGCTCTGACGTTGGAAAGGTCCAAGTGTTTCCAGTTATCCAGGAATTCCCTTTGGATTCGGTCTCACAAGGAATCCAGTCTCTTAGTCCCAGCCTCCAGGGCTCTCGAAGAAACCTGATGCTGGAGCGAAAAACAGCCGAGTTCAACAGAACTTTGTTTCAGGCTGAGATGGGCCGGGGTGTGGATGTACAAGAGACCTGTTTTGAAGCATGCCAACCAGTGTTTGGAACATCAAGCCACATATTACCACCCAAAGACGCTACATCTCCATCCATGTGCTCTGATGTTTCCACTGACATCACAGATTCATATCCTAAAGCGTCACCATCACCCTCTATCTCAACTTCTACCAAACAGAACACTGAAACGGAGCCAGTGCAGATGAGGTGCGCTTCCAAAGAAACACCTTCCGTCCTCTCACTGGAAGAGCCACATCCTGGACTCAAGGAGGCTCCAAAACCCTCCCAGAGTGAGGTCAAGCACAAATTGCGAAAAACAGGCAGCTTCTCCAGGAAATCCCAACAAAGAGCAACCCACGAGCCTCCTTCGTCTGTGATCACCCAGCCAGATGAATCTGTGGAGAGTTCCAACTATAACAGGGAAAATCCCCATGAAACAAAACCTCAACCAGCCAGAGCCAGCGTCTCCTCACTTCAGCCATTTGCCGAGAGCAAGAAAAGACATGTGGCGCAGCCAAGACAGAGGTCAGACTCTCCTTTCCAGCCCGACTCCTCCAGACCCGCCCCTCGCATCATGAACGAACATCCGTGGAAGCCTCTCACCCTCGCTGCGTACCCTCGACCAGAGGGTTCCAGATCCAACTACGGCGCCGTGGAAAGGATTCTGAAAAACTACGAGAGCGCCGCACGAGCGCAGCAGAACGAGATGGTGTCTAACCCCACAGAACTGGACATGCTGGACATGGCCCCTCTGCCTTCAAGTCCCATCCTGAGACACACTGACACATCACCCACTGCACAGGTCAGCTTCCACAACGTCAATGAGATGCAGCTGAAAGTGCAGGTGAGTCAAGCCTTGTCCTTCCTTAGTTGCACAGGTCAGTGTTCAGGGATTTCAGTTTGTAGATTAAAACTAAAACATGAAATCATGCATAATATTATGTCCACCTGCCAAATAGTGTGTTGCCACTGGGCTTCAACTTCTTATTATTTTAGTAATTGACTGTACGATCTACTATTCTGACGATAAATTGGATTATAAAAACTGGCACATTCTACAGATTTTTCATTTAAATCTTTTTTATACATTGGAAATGCATTAAAAGATGCAAATAAATAATTAAATTCTGCTTTCGTATGAAAAGGAATATTTTATTGTCTAAAAATGCAATAACGTGGAATTCCTTTAGCGTGAGCTTGATCATCTGCAGGAGGCAAAATACTTCTAACAACATGTGAAAAGCTCAGCTCTTTCTACTTGACTTACCAATACTATGTAGAGCTAATGTGTTAACTTTTGGATTAACAAATTAATTGGATTGCAAAAGATGCTTAATATGAGATTTATTTAACAGAGTTTGAACCAGATTAAGGTGAAACTACCACTTGAGGAGTTCTGGCTAGAACAAATTTACAGATAAGGAAAGTTTTTTTTAAATCATAAATGCAAAATGTCAATGGTTTTGTACCATTTAGGCTTAATTACTGCCCTGAGTACTTTCTTTCAACAAATGGCCTATTTTAAGACTGCATACTCCAGTTAACAATTAATCGACTACTAAATTAGTTGATGATTATTTCAATAATCGATTAATCACGATTAATCGTTTCAGCCTTAGCTGCCACCGCCCCTTTTTGTAGCCATAATAGCCCTGACTCATCAAGGCATGAACTCCAGCAGACCCCTGAAGGTGTGCTGTGGTATCCAGCACCAACATGCCAGCAGCTGATTCTGTCCTGTAAAATGCCACCATACAACTCAGAGACGGTATCTTTGAAATGAAAACCGCTATTACTAAATATTTATTTGCAATTTCTACTTCAGAAGAGAAAGCAAAAAAAATAAAAAATCGATTAAAATTGGAAATAGGATCTGATATGAAAAAAGTTTTAGATTTTACTTCAAGACATATCGCCCAGCCCTGGTATGGACGAACACAAGTCTTTCCATACAACCTTCTTGTCAGTGGTCATAACGTTATGCCTGATCATTGTATATTTCACGGTTCAGCGAGACTATATTCTCAAAGCTTGCTATGTCAGTGGACCTGGAGGATCTTGTGCATTACTTTCTGTTCCAACACTTTGTTAAACAGTAAGTAATTGCCCTCGACAGAGGCCAGCTCTTGTGGGAATGTTGTTTATTTCTGGTATGTGCTAAGAGATAAAAGCAGGCCAGAGCCTCCATTATAATCTGGGCTTCTGGGCCACTCCATTGCTGGAAGGCTCCTGAGGAGCTGACAGTGAAACGCAGAACCAGGCAGGGGACCGGCAGCCCGCACCAGCCTGATGTTGGACTCTAAATCCTTCCAGAAGGCCCCGGTGATTTCTGGCCGTTGTGTGGCAATTACTGAAGTATCTGCAAGAAGCCGGCTGACTAACTGGCCTTGGCAGACCACAAAAATGAGAATGCTGAAGTAATTACGTTGCTTTAAAGTCATGCTAATCTTAAAGATGTTGTGGGAGTCATTATGAGGGCAGCTTCGAGAACCTCATGAAAAGAACAAAACAGGGAGGATCACATTAGTCGAACTGTCAGAGATTAAACGTTGGTGATTCAGAAGAGTTGGCGAAGGGAAGAAGTGCCTCACTTCAGCTATCTTGACTTCAAATGCTTTTTGTTCCCCCTTAGGGATGAAATCAATCAGAGCTACTTGTGTGACCTTTACGCGGGAGCGTGCCGATGTGTTTAGAGTTCCTGTTTGAAATATGCCCGTTATTTTCCCCAGGCTCAAGGAGACAACCGCTGGAACACGTGAAACGATGTAAAGTAACTGAGTGCGTCAGCTTGGATGCAGACGGAACAGCGGGATAATCTTAAATGTTAATTCTGCTGCCTCTCTACAGGAAGACGAAGAGTCCTCGGTCACGCCTCCCTCCGTCCACAAGAACTTTTCGAGGCCCGCCCGTCCTGCCAACCGTCGCCTCCCCTCCAGATGGGCCAGCCGCTCCCCCACTTCGTCCTCCTCTCCCTCATCCTCTCCGTGCACCACGCCCGTCATGCCTGCTTCCTTTCCCCTCCAGAAACACTCTTCCTCCTTCACTTACACACACGGCTTTCACATAGAGACCGTCATCATTTGAAACTCCATGTTGTTGTGTTTCGGAACCAACCAGAAGTCTTCACTGACAAACTCCGAACATTTTATCCCTTCTCTTTTTTTTCTCTTGTATACACCGAATCAATACGAAGGACAGAAAATTTATTCCGAATGTATTCATCGACAAACTGTGTTTGTGGCATCCTGTGGAACATACCTGATCAAGGAAAGCAAATAACTCCAAACAGCTACAAGTATCGTCATAATGGCCCAAGCTAACCTGCTAGGCGCGACGGACAGCATCTGAATGGATAATCTGTTCAGGTATGGATTCCAGCGTTGACCACTAGCGTAGCTTAACAGATCTACTAATAACAGCTTTTCATTAATTTATCTCTGCTACAGACTGGATTTACAACCTGAAAAAAAAGACTAGTTTCAATTAAAATGTATGCTATATGCATCAGTACTTTCAGCTCAGACATGGAGAGATGGAGCAAAGATTTCTCCTCGCATGACTTCCCTCCCAGCAGCACATGACTGGACTGTACCTTGACTGTGACCAGAATACTTTGTTTTTCATTGAAGTTTGACTCTATGTTTGTTATTGTGAAGCAAAAAAGAAAACAAAACACATTTACTTTTAGTAATAGCTGCATAAAAATTGACTTTTTATAATATGTACCAAAGGCTGGTTTCTTGTGCATTTTCTTGATTTTTAAGTGCATTGTTTGGAATAAAATGTATCTTTTTTGCCATAGCTAACATTTTTTTAAGGTTTGTGTGTAAACTGTACTTACAAGTTTTTTTTTTGTTTTTTTTTTTGCATAATACATGCTCCTAAAGAGATAGGAATGCCTTTTTTTTTAACTCTGTATAATTAAATGCTCATCTGTGAGGATGTCACTTTGCTAAGTAGTGTTTTTTTATGGCTGAAAGGTGGTGAAACACGATGCCTTTGCTGTTGGTTTTGTATAATAAACAATATTCCAAAAATGCCTCAGCTTGACGTTTTTCACATTTCGTCATGTTAAAACCACAAAACTTTAATGTATTTTATTTGGGATTTAAGCAGAAGACTGAAATAAAGTAGGGCATAACTGGGAACTTGAAAAAAAAAACTGATTTGTGGTTTTCACTTTAAAAAAAACCCCAAAGATCTGAAAAGTGAGGCTTGAGTGAACATTTGTAATCCCACCTTTCATTGCAGTGACAGCTGCAGATATTTGGAGTCATCTAGAAAATGAAATGTCTGCCTATATAAAAACTTGAGTTGCAGTTTGGATAAGTTGAAGGAGTTTGGGATGCTTGGAGAAGATGCTAAGTTATGTCATGTTTTGTGGTTTTACCTAAAAGTGTAATAATCAATAGCCTGAGTTTGAATTACTAATGTCACTTGAGGTCTACCATGCTATTCTGATTGTCCCTTGGCAGAGGTGCACTGCTTCCTCAACCCTAAACTGCAACTTTCACATAAATATTCACGTTAAACTCAGATGATTTGTATGCAACATCGCAGCCAAAAAAACTGAAGCACCAGAACCAAACAACTGTCTGGCTTCCTTTGCTTTTTTACCAACTTGCAGATGTACCGACTCCCTGATCTGCTCCTCTAAGTAATATCTGCACAGTGATCAAAGGAGCTGAAATGTGGAGCAGAAAAAAAAAACTAACATTTTTAAACCTGCATATGATCTGATAAATCACCACTCAGCTTTCTTTATTACATTTTTCCGGGACTTTTGATAAATTTAAAGAGACACGCTACCCTGAGTGGGACAGACACCCACCCCGCCCCTCACCCTGAAACCTAGCACCCTTTGCTGATGGAAATAGCAGGTGTGGCAGTGTTGTGGAGCCAGAAATCTTACCCGTCTCCTGATAGATATATAAATATTTTCATTCTCTCCTGAAGCTCGCCTGAGCTCCACACCGAATGCCTCATCCCGCTTTTCTGTGTCAAGGTTGGGAAAGAGGGTTAATTCCCAGTAAAGACCTGTCCTGGTGTCTGGAGGTCTCCAGATGGTGCGACCATTATATAACCAGTGCTGACTGCCTGCAGGCTAGAGCTGCTTAAAATCACAGCACTGGAAAGAATTTCTGCAGCGATCTGCGTTTGATCAGCCCAACAGAGTGACAGCAGTGGTTTACTTTCTAGACACAAAGCGTGGAAGCAAACGCTGCCGCAGGATCATTTTGCTGTAGGAATAATAGCCGCGTCTCTATTCCTGTTTTTAATCTGTGGGGTCAGCAATGTTTGTCCAGCTGATCACAATCATACTGGTGACAGTAAAAGTACGGATTTCGTTTTTCCAAGATGGCTTGGTATCGCCGCGATATGCTTCCTGCCATTTGGACATTGTTTTTGCTCTAAACTGGAACCTTGTGGATGATGGTTTATTTTGAAAAAAAAAAAACCTTATACATTAACCAGCCACTTCTTTTTTAGGTACAACCTAAAGTCCTTTTTTTTTGTCTTTAGAACTACCTTAATTAATTAAATAAATTCAACAAGTGTTTTTATTTTTTATAGATATTTGCCTATAATGAGAATAGTACATCACTGATGCAGCAATTTTAATCTGCACATCTACAATGTGAGTCTTCTGTTCCACTATCTTGGAGATGCTCTGTTTTTTATTATTATTATTATTATTATTATTATTATTATTATTATTATTATTATTATTATTATTATTTAAATGTTTGTTTGATTTTTAAAGATCATCATATGCAAAATATAAGATGATCATAAATTCACAAAATTATATAAATAGTTACTGTAAACTCCACAAAACTATACTTCTTTTAAAAACTAAACACAACATATTCCAGACAAAAAAACCCAAACATATTCCCGACAAGCTTGTATGATTCTTGTTTGTATTTTAATTTGGCTATCAATAATTCAAAAGATGAAGTCTCATTCATAAATTGATCCATTCCATATACTCAGGACTCAATTGGTTTTTCCAGTTACGAAGATGCAGTGAAACCAGCCTAAAGGAAATTGCATGTTCAGAGATGCTCTTTTGAAATGAGACCTTCTTGCAGCAAGGTAACAGTTCTACTGACAGCTCCACAGCAAAACTAAGTCCTATTAAAATCTTTTTAATAGATTTTAGTGGTGATTTGGCACTAGATAAATAAACTAGGTTCTCAATGTGCGTGACGCATCTTATCTCAGAGCTGCTTTTAAAACCAGGCTGACTGCAGCACATTCCCAGACTTCCTGTGAAGGATGGCTCCTTATTGATCGGCACAATGTGTATCACTTTACTGACGGCGCACAGCGCACTCGCAGTCACATATGGTCGTGCATGGGGCACCATTTGTGCATGCGTGTGTAGCTCTTCCTCTCTATCTTCCACTTTGCAAGGCTGCAGTCTCAGACAGGCCTCCATTAGCAGCTGAATTATCAGTCTGCAGCTGCAGCATTGAAATCCAAACCGCAGTTAGACACAGGACAGTCTGTCAGTCTGTCCCGCCCATCTCGAATGCGGCTTGTACAGACTGTGCATCATGCAGACATCACAAAGCCACTTGATCCTGCAGTTTCAGCATCCAGCAGAATAATACGCATAAATGTGTTGCAGGCTAGATGTCTGAGCTGAATGTCTAGAGCCGGAAGAGGAGACAGCACGTCTGGGAACATCCCAACTAGTCTTTCTGAATTCCTTCCCCACTTTTAAATAGACCAGAGACGTGTTGACCGTCAAACAGAGCTCACCCTGTTGTAGCCTTGGATACAATGCAAAGGCACCTTGTTGCTTACCTTTTATGTTTACACTGCAGAAATAGTGCACTGCCCCTCCAACACATCAAATTTAATAGAAGTTCTGCACAGAGTTGTCATTTGAGTGCAAAACGTAAAGACAAAACATTTTTTTTAAACTTTACTTGACTTTAGTTTACGAGGGTTTTTAAATAGCAGCAGAGGAAGTGTGGATGGAAGGAAAAGATTTATGCCTTCAGAAGACGTAAATCAGAGTACAGGAGACAGACATGTTTCCTGCTTATTTTCACTTTTCTTTGTCATTTCCAAACAATCTGGCAGATTTTTGCCCATATAAAATCTACTTACTTATATGCAAAGAATGTTAAAGTGATGCAAAGACTTACCAACAAATTACTTAGGTCTGCCTCTACTGTGAAAAGAAGTGACTTCTCCTTAGCTGATATATTATATACCCAATGTTCATGTGAAAGACCAAAGAGGCCCACTCTTCAGTAGCTCAGGAGAAAAAAACTAATCTATCTCACTGGGAGCAGAGAAAACGTGAAAGAGTTAATTCTCTTGTCAGATGACGAGAATTTCAATTGTGTTAGAAAACTACAGGTAGAAGTATTAACTCGTGTTAGGTGAATACCACTGTAGGCTTTTATTTGTAAAACAAAACAAAAAAACAAGAGTGATTTAAAATCCGCTGTCGGGCGCCATCGTGTGGCGGAATTTGGAAACTAAGTACACCGACGCCCAAGCGGGCCTTGTTTCTCTCTCGCTCTTGTTCCTAGTGGTGCAGATTTAACGGCGACACCACACGGCTGTACAAGGTTGGTGCGGAGAATGTACGTAATTATTATTTTTGGTGGCCTCGGTTTTCCTCTTTGCTTGACTGTGTAGTAACGTTGTGGATGCGATTCTTTTTGCTTCATTCAAATTTTTTAAATATGTATCGGTTCACTCCTCTCTCGTCATTTGTGTGATTGCCTTGACCTTTTGCCAAGTTACAACCACAAACCTCATTGTTCTGTCTTTTGTGTCAAAGGTGGAACACAAACCTCTGTAATACCCATTAATTTAAAGGAGAGTAAAAACGGCTTTTTAGCATTTTCCAGAATTAAAAATGTAAACATTACCGTGCACTAGCATCAGTTTCTCTGAGTAAACACCACTTCACCAACCACTGCTGCGTCGTGGCTTTACCAGCTTTGCACATTTAGAGGCTAAAGTTTTGCCTGTTTTTGTTAAAAATGACTCAAACTCACTGAGAAAACATCTTGACACAGATTCCCTGTTCAATTTAGGTTTGAAGTTTGACTAGGGACTGAATATGAATTCACTTCACTCCGGAAAAAAAAAAAAATTCTTTTTTTTTTTTGCAAAGTGCTGCTCTACACATAACCCATATACACTACATTTTAAAACGAGAATATAAAACCAAATAAAAATCGAATTGCTCGTATCACCTGTTTCAACATGTTTTTGTGAAAGTGATGTGCTGCAGGTAAACTACTTTTTCTGCCTCTTCAGTCATCACGCAGCAGCAGCAGCAGGAGCAGCAGCAGGAGCAGCAGCAGCAGCAGGAACAGCAGCAGCAGCAGCAGCAGGAACAGCAGCAGCAGCAGCAGGAGCAGGAACAGCAGCAGCAGCAGCAGCAGCAGGAGCAGGAGCAGCAGGAGCAGGAACAGCAGCAGCAGGAGCAGCAGCAGCAGGAGCAGCAGCAGCAGCAGGAGCAGCAGCAGCAGCAGGAGTAGCAGCAGCAGGAGCAGCAGCAGCAGCAGCAGCAGCAGCAGCAGCAGCAGCAGCAGCAGCAGCATGGTCCTCTGCGCCCTGAACAAACAGCTCCTGAGGAGCAGCATCTGTTGTGCTCTCATGGCCAGGTAATGAAGTAAACCAGCTCAGCTGTTCACCGTCTTAACCCGCATTTGCACAGAAAATGCATTCTCCCCGGGGAGGAAAAAGCTACAATTCAGCGATTTTCAAAGCCATCTTACGCCTACCACTCACACGGACTCCTGTCCGTGTTAGTTTGTTGTCATTGACTGTAGCTTCAAAGCGTCTTTCTGAAGTGAGGAAGTGAGGGTTTAAAGGGCGCCGCTCTGTCCCCGCAGGCTGCAG
The DNA here is from genome assembly GCA_903067095.1 of Girardinus metallicus. Classification (NCBI taxonomy): domain Eukaryota; kingdom Metazoa; phylum Chordata; class Actinopteri; order Cyprinodontiformes; family Poeciliidae; genus Girardinus; species Girardinus metallicus. Next base: position 23,591 of record CAEGAE010054204.1, read on the forward strand.
ACATCGAGCCGCCGCCGCTGCTGCCTTTACTCCAGCACCCATGGCTTCAACCAGGAGGAGATCAGACAGAAGCTGCGGGCCTTCCCTGGAGGCTCCGTAGACCTGCTGAAGCAGGACTCTGGTGTCGCTGTGCTGACCATCAACAACCCCGCTCGCATGAACGCCTTCTCCGGTAGGGCTGCAATCGATTAATCTATCAGTTACTCTGTCGATTAATCAGATATATATAAAAAAAAGGCACATTCTGCTTTATTTTTTACACTTGATTATTTTTTATGCAGTATTAGAATTACTTTAAAAATGCAATTAAACAAATACATTTGTTTTTAAAAAGGAAAATAATAATTTTACTGCCTTAAACGTAATAACATATCATTCCTTTAATGCATACTTGATTGTTTGCATTTGCTGCTAAAAAAATGTATTTCTAACATCAGCCTGTAAAATGTAAAAAGTTCAACCCTTTCTGCTTAACTTATCATACAGTGTATAACTAATAATTGGTTAGCAAAAGTTGCTTTGTAGGAGATTTTTATAATAATTTTTTACATAATTGAACCAGGCGTAGCTAAAACTATGCCACTTGAGGAGTGGGAAGTTTTATTTATTATATGCTAAATTTACATAATCAATTAGTGCTGAATTTTCAGAAAATTTATTTTGAGTCCAATTAACGATTAATCGATTGCTAAATTAAATGACAATCATTTCAATAATCCAATTTTTTTTTTTCAGCCCTACTTTAGTGTGCTGTTTCAAGTCGTAGTCTTTACGGTCCAGTCTGCTGTTTTTGGGTTTTGTTCCTCCTGCCAGGCAGCATGATGGTGGATCTGGAGGAGAAGGTGAGCCAGCTGGAGAACTGGACTGACGGCAAAGGCCTCGTCGTTCGGGGCGCCGCTGAGACATTCTGCTCCGGGTCTGACCTCAACGCAGTCCGAGCGATATCCAACCCCCAGGTACCTCTGACCGGCTGCTTTGTTTTGGCCGTCTGGACACATGTGAATGAGTCTGTTCTTCCCTCCTAGGACGGGATGAAAATGTGCATGTTCATGCAGGACGCCCTCACAAGACTGCTCAGGTAAACGCTCACGTTTTGCAAACTGCACATGAAGCAATAAGCATCTTTTATCTTATTGTTTATTTGACCCAAAACAATTACAATATTTAAGAACGGGCATAGTCCGGGTTCGTCTTTAGCTGATTCTTAGAAGGAAATATTTTCAGAGCTGCAGAGCAAATGCGTGTTTTACTACCTTACAAATCACCACAGATTTTCATCAAAGTTTACGTTAAATGCTAAATGCTACTGTTCAGTGACGCATGGTGGTGGCAGCGTCATGCTGTGGGGTTTCCTTCAAGGCGCTGTTTCTCGTGTGTGCTGACAGAATGGTGTTCTTGGTGCAGGCTGCCCCTGGTCTCCGTTGCCCTGGTGGAGGGCAGAGCCCTGGGAGGAGGCGCAGAACTCACCACCGCCTGCGACTTTAGGTAAAGAGCTTCCACTTTTGCTTCGTTTCAAATATATCAAAGAAAATGCTTTTCATTTAGAAATGAATAAATGGGGCACAATAGCATTTCGACATACATATATATTGCATTTTACGTGTCGTACGTCTCCATACACATTTCTTCTGTTGTTGCATTTTTTTGTCACACTTAATTGTTTGAGATCATCACACATGTTTGAATATCTTTCAAAGATAACCCTGGTAAAAATTTTATCCAGTTTTTAAGAGATTATTTTACCTAGTAAGGGAAAAAAGATATCCATATTAAGCTGACTGAATGTGAAAGAAGTAGGGCCAATGTTGTTTTGTGTCATCCTCGGCACTTGGCAAAATGTAAAGTTTCAGTTGTTGACTGTGTGTTTATGACGTTGTGTTTTTGTTTTTATGATGTGAAGCACTTTGAACTGCCTTGTTGCTGGAATGTGCTACACAAATAAACTTGATTGATTGGTAGATGATTTCTACTTAAAAAATAAGTAATTTATGCCCATGCATGGGGATGATTGACAGCACTAAGACCCTCCCCCTGGGTCTGATTGGTCATTTGTGACTGATATTTTTTCAGATGGCAGTCGGACACAGATTTCACAGATTACCTGTTATAATGTCACAACGTAATGATAGTTTTAACAAATATATAAATAAATATATATTTTTTATAAGTGACATACTGCATTTATTGATATTAAGATATTAATAAATTCAATCAATGATTGAAAACTTTGTTTTTATTTTACTCTGTAAGAATAAAATTTGAGTATTGATCTGAAATATTTCAATATGACAAAAATAAGCAAAAACAGAAGAAATATGTGTTTGGTTTTTTTTTGGTTTTTTTTCATGAAAATGTATCCTAAATGTACCAATCTTCCTAACAGATTAATGGCAACAGGCAGCGTGATCCAGTTTGTCCACAAGCACATGGGTCTGGTCCCAGGCTGGGGCGGTGCTGCGCGACTCGTCCGCATCGTTGGAAGCCAGAATGCTCTCAAGCTGCTTGGCGGCGCCGTGAAAGTGGACCCTGAACGCGGCCTGGACGTCGGACTGGCAGACGGAGTCCTGGAAGCCGACGGGGACACCCCGGGTGCCGGCACCCCCCTGCAGCAGGCCGAAGACTGGCTCTGCCGCTACACCGAAGGACCAGTCCCTGTGATCCAGGCGGTGAAAAAAGTAGTGTTGGCAGGAAGAGAACTCCCCCTGCTGGAGGCTCTGCGGACGGAGAAGGAGGTGTTTGGGACGGTGTGGGGAGCTCCGGCTAATCTGCAAGCCTTGGCCAGCAAGTCCAAGCACAAATAACTTGGCCCCAGCGTCCTGAGATTTGTCCAGATTAGCAAAGATCAGCATGTGCTGTTTCTGGGTTGGATTCAGTGAGAAGAGACTGATTGGTGTTTGATGTTTCCAAACTTTGGTTCGCTGAAACAATTTTAAAGCTTCAATATGCAACTTTAAAAATATATATATATTTTTTTTATACATTTGTTGAAACTGTCACCATGTTATGAAGGTATAGTTTGAGACTGATAATCTGAAAAAAATCGAGCTCTGTCTGTGTCCCATTGCTATCTTCAAACAACCAATCAGAACGAGGAGGCGGGTCTTAGTGCTGTCAATCATTGCCATGTGCGAGCATGTTGCGAATGCTAAGGCTAGTTAGCATGGCCAACCAATGACAGCGGATAAACTGTTTTCCTGTAATGATAAGTTGTTTAACAGCAAGTACATAAGGTTTGATTGACAGCGCTAAGACCCTCCTCCTGGCTCTTGATTGGTTGTTTTTGACCAGAGTTGGTACAGTTCTTCCGAGGCAACAGGTGGAGGAGATTGATTCTTTTCACAGATTATGTGTTTCATATTGTCACAACATGGTGATAGTTTTAAAAAATAAATTAGAAATACATTTTCTTATAAAAAACAAAGCACTTTCATGTTTAAATGGATAACACAGAATGACAAAAGTGGACTTATTGGGGGTTCAGTTATTTTTTTTTGAATATCTGTTTCCTTATGCTATTTGCAAGATATTACAGGTGATAAACATCATTCCTCCTACATTAGACCAGAGCAACCTTTTAACTCACAGGGTTTGGATTGTGCTCTGAGCATCATCAGATTTCTGTAACGAGCCAAAGTGAAATCCCAGAGACGTGGTGTGTGTGTGTGTGTGCGTGTGCGTGTGTGTGTGTGTGTGTGGGGGCGTGTGCGTGTGTGTGTGTGTGTGAATAATTTTCATTCGCGGATCTATCCTAGCAGTGCTGGAAAACCACAGATGTGCTCAAACTGCGGCAGCAGGACGGACCCCTGGAGGCCGGCAGACCCTTATCTTGTGCTGCCGTTCCAGAGGTCGCGTTTCCTGGCGGAGGTCCCAGAGAGAGCGTTCAAAACGCGCCGTGAGCGGAATTCCAAACGCCTACAAGGTGAACAGAAAGTCCTGGTGAATAGCAGCCCACCATGGAAATATCCTCCCTGAAAAGCTGAACAATGCAGCAATGATAAACTTAAAACTATATGAATGCATCAAGACACTTTTCAGTCTCACGCATAAAATGAATCACTCTTATTAAAAAAAACATTTATTGCATAATTTAAGGGAGGTATGTTGCGATTTGTGGATTTATATTTGTGCCAACAATCGCGATATTCACACTTCAATCAAAACTGCATGATTGCTGGGGCTCATTAGGTATTAGTTAACTAATTAGTAATCAGGCTCCTTATTTTAATGTTCTATTTAAAGAGATGGAAACAAAACAACATGAATTCTGAACTACTGAAGAAGCTCAACTTCTACGAGGATCAGAGTATCAGCCGATTATTAGTCTTTATCGAGAGGAACTCAATTAGGGATGGGAATTTATTGTAATAATAAAAACATTCATAAAGAATTTGGACAATAAATTCTAAATGCTGGATAACCCCAAAAACTGAATTATTTTTGTACCTTTTACCATTTCATGAGTACATCACACTTTATGTAACCGGTGTCCTGAAAAAGCCTGTTTAAAAATGTTTTTCTAAGAACAGTATTTGGGTATGTGGGCCTATGATTTCTGTCAGGCAGTCAAGGACGTACAGTTACCTTAAAAAAAAGTTCCAGGTAGTTTTTTTCCTTATTATAGATACCACCAAATCAACTTTAAAGTCCATAATCACCCAACCTGCCCACCTCTATGGTCAATTTCTCTGATGTCTAAAGGCTTTGAGCTGATTTAGTCCTGAGGGAAAAATTTCTATTAAATACTTTTAAAACTGGAGGACAGTAAAGAATCCTGGAAGGCTCTTGGTTCTGATTCAGTGTGGCGGTTCTGCATATTGAATTTGGACCCAAGTTGCAAACAGTACAATTAGTAAGCTTGCTGAAGGATCAGACTGGTTGATTTCCGTCTTTTATAATTATGACAAGTTTGCGTCACAGTTTAACGCATTAAGCTCCATTTAAAGCTTTGAATACTATTTCATAATTTCAAAAGTTTACTGAGCCCTAAACTAGGCAAATTAGTTTTTTGTCAGACGAGTGAAATGTGTATGAAGTATCAGATCCTGACTGTTATCTCTACGCCAAAATACATCTAATTACATCAGTAAGATAGTAAATGATCACAAATATGTTTTTAGCATGATGAAATGAAAAAAGTTTATTCTTAAATTACAAACCATGTAACAAAAGTTTTAAGCCAAAACAGATACACAAACTTTATTCTCCAGAATGGAAAGTCAATAAAAAAAAACAAACAGAAAAAGATGATTTAATAGAAAAACTACATCACTTGAAATTTCTCCAGGATGGACAAAAACTAGAGCTTGTTTTTGTTCTTTTATGTCCTCTGACATACATTTAACCGCCATAAGAAATAGAGATAATAAAAACCAATCAGCTCTCCACATCCTCTCGACAGACAGTAGTGATAAAATAAAACTCTTCAAATAAAAGACAAATCACAAAACTTTGGGCGCACTTGAGGATTGAGCAGTCAGGTATGTTGGGAATAGTAACAGAGCTGCTTTAAAGTAAAAAGAAACAAAAAGACAAATTAAAAAAAACACCAATATTTCACATTAAAATGCCAATTCCTTAAGGCTGGGCACCAATAAAACAAATAACCACAACTTCTAATGCTTACATTCATTTCAAATACACATCAATCTTTACGATAAGTTTGGGTTTCAATTAACTAATCTGAAATAAAAATCAATGGCAAGGCCGGCACACATTTACCACACTGCCTCCTAAATCTGCGTTGTTAAATATTAAGCAAGTAATTTAAACATTAAAGTAGCTTTAGAAGCATGATAGAAGTTGTTTTTCTAATTTTCTATCTTAATGTAGATAAAACCAGACGAGGTTTCTCCTTAAAGGAACATCAGCTCAGTTAACTGTTTAATTATCGGCCCAGAGAAAGCAGCTGATTGGGTTAGAAACTAGGATCAAGTTGATCGAATTCAGTGCAATGGAAATCTAGTCAGGTGACCTTTCTGCGTCAGCCAGTTGGTTATTAAGATGATCACAAAGCAGCCATTTATGAAGATGACCGCTCTCTGACTCGGCCTCACAGAAGCCTTCAGGGTTCTGGACCGTAGATGTAAACCAGGCTTAGATTTGGGCAAAACGTGTTTGTGAGTAAAGTTCACAGTGTAGCTTCGTGTTTTGAAGCCTAAACAGAATATAATCTATAGGCATCAACTTAAAGTAACGCAGACAACTGACTGGAAGTCTTTAACCTATCATGATGATGATGTGTGAAATATAAACTTGTAAGATCGTTTACATCCCAACCACGTCGTCTCTGTCTCAGTTTGAGGGCATGAGTGGCTGACTGGCGGCACCGATGAAGACGTTGAGAAAACAAATCCAAACCAATGGACAGAAAATGCTAGAAAAGAACCGCGGAGCTGTTTGTGTGTGAGCGTGACATGCCTCACTTCTCCCACCTCAGATCTGCGTCTGAGCAAACTGCAGCATAAATTAAATGGAGTGGATTCACACCTCAGTCACTGTACACTGGCCGTCTGGCATCCTGGACCTCCCGTTGCTGTGGGAGGACGGAGGGGGGGAGGCCGACGCGGCGCGGGGGGGCGCCCTGTCCTCTGGGGGCGGTCTCCGTCTGCGCGGCCAGTCCTCCCAAGGCTCCGCTTGGTCGCCGTCTCCCCCCTCTTCTTCCTCCCCCTCCTCTTCGTCGTCGCTCCAGTCTCCGGAGGCGGACTCTTCCACGGAGGTGTGAGGGTCTGAGGACCTGGAGGGGGACATCTCTTCCTGGTCGTCATCCTGCCCCTCACCCTCCCCGCCCTCTGACCGGTCGTGAGGCGGGGCCGACCTGGGGCTGATCTGCAGCTGGGAGAGAGAGTCCTCCACAGAGGGGCTGGTACCGGGCCCTGGCTGGCCCCCGAGGGACGTGTGGGGCCGGGCGGCAGCGGAGGGAGCAGGAGCGGCGACTGGGACGCCGGCGGCCTGCGGCAGAGCGCCTGCCGTTGTGGTGTCGGCGCCATCTGCAGAGTTCTCCCGACCCGCCGAGCTCAGTGCCCCGGCGACAGCGTCAGCGTCCAACCGCAGTCCGGCCACGCCCTTCTTGGGAATATCGATAACGTCTCTTTTCATCTTGCGCCGGCGACCGTGCTCATTGCGCCGGTACTGCACCATGTTCTCCAGGTCGGCGACGTACAGGAAGCCGGCGATCAGCATCTCGGCCGTCTTCTTCCCCTTGGAGAAGGCGTCCTCCAGCTCCCGGCTCGTCCTCTCGTCGTACTGCCACCAGCCGTTGCGGCCCTCGTAGTACCAGGCGTGGTCGCTCGCCGCCCCGCTGCGGCCACCCGCCGACGCCTTCAGCTCCTCCGGAGAGAGGAGCGTGGGCCTTTCCAGGAAGTCGTCCGGCACTTCCTGCCTGCAGAGGGCGCAGCGCTTGCTCTGCCAGGAAGCGCCCTTGACGCACAGGAAGCAGAAGACGTGGTGACATGGCAGCTGGACGGGGTGGACGCAGCTCTGCAGACAGATGGCACACTCCGGCACAGACAGGGCGGGGGACGAGCCGTTGGAGTCGGAGCAGGACGATTCGGCGCCGCCCCCGCTGCCGCCACTGCCCTTCTTACTGGATGGGAGCGAGCTCACAGAGTGGTCGACCTCGCCACAACTAGCCATCCTTATCGAGTGCTGCAGAACAGAAGACGATTAAGTTTTCCACCAGAAACCAGACGTTTACATACACTGCCACTGCTGGATTTCCATTGTCAGTAAAATTGCGCCGATTGGAATTACAAACAAATGAATTTGCTAAATGGAAACACGGCAATTTCAATAAAATGTTTGTGCACCACAAAGGGTTGATTTTTTTTGGGCTGTATCGACATTTGTGTATTTCGAAAAACCGCAAAAGAAACACTTCCCTCTCTTCACACCAGTCATGTGATCAACAACAAGATGTTACTACAGTTTAATAACTTATTATGCAAACAAACTTCTGTCACAACCTACTATCACTACGGGGACAGTGTGCTCAGGGTAATCTTCAGTGCCAGTTCTGCACAACTATTATTTTTGCCTGTAGGTCAAAAAGTTAGGACTGTACAACTAGTTGGGTGACTTCTGAAGAAAATTTGCTTCATAAAATCTTTTTTTGGAGTTTCAGATTCCTAGTTATATATATATATATACATATAAAAACAAAAAGAAATAGAAATCCATGTGTCGTTTTCTATCTACTCCACAATTTCATACTACTTTCTGTTGATCTAGCACAAAAATAAATTTAGTGTTTGTTGTGATGTAACGCGAGGATTATGGTGCCTCGCTTTCACACACATGATTTTTAACACTTACCTAAAGTTGTCAATGCAGATGAATCATCGGGAGAGCTTCTGAACCTTCAAACCACCCACCGGAGAAACAAACAAAAAAAGAAAAAGAAAAACAGAACAGTCAGATAAAACTTGAACAAACCAGAACGTATCATATCAAGCTACTTATTGTGTGTGTGTGTTTTTTTTTTTACCCTACGAGGCAAAGAGGTGGATTCTTATTCTTGTATTTTCAGTGAAAAACTTAAAAGTTCACGTTAGCACATTAAGCTGTGTGTAACATGAGAAGGTGCTGTAGAGGAACAAAGGGATGCTCTGTTTACTGGCGACAATCAGGGAACTGTGCCACTTTTTTGCTAACTTGATCTCAGCTGTCCTTATGAGGAGGCATGTGAATGAAATAATGGAGTTTGTTGTAACATATACATGTAACACTGTACTGCGGGCATTTTGAAAAGAAAGGATGTTTAGCCAACAAATAACAGCTGCGCAACACCGTGTCATGTTGCGTTTAACCCTGAGAAGTTTAAACAGAGGTCACATGTAGAGTTCAAGAGCAGTAAAACCCTTCATATCAGTAAAACCTGCTGTAGCTAGCCAAAGCTATCTGGGCTAAGTGGTCAGCCTCCAGTAAATAGACGGATCTCATTTGACGGCGCTACCTTCTTCCAGCAGGGCGATATAAACAGGAGAGGGGAAAACACAAGACAACGATTAAATACCCACCATATCTTTAAATCTGTCTCTGCTGGCCTTCTTCACAGTCGAAACCCGTCGTATCAGTGTCGTATGCAACGCAAGTACATCGATTTCCAATGTTAACTGGCTTTGTTTTCTTCTCAAAGAGAAGCTGAGATAAACGACACAACGTAGCAGAGCGACCTTACGTCACTGGACGTCCAATTCATATGGTCCAATCACAAGAGACGATGCATAAAAACAGGAAGGTTCTTTTTTTTAAAGGAAAGACCTAAATAAAAAATACTGAGTTTTTTTCTTTTTTTTTTTTTTTTTTGAAATGGCAAATTAATGGAAAATAAAGCAAAAATAAATAGAACACATTTTCTAAAAACAAACAAAAATAACCCGGAATAATTAAACAAATGGGTAAGGTTGAATTACTCTGGGTTCTGTGAGAATTAACAAACTAGGTATTCTAAAAATACAGGTTCTAAATACAGGAAACACAGGAAAGTCCATCAACAGTGGAGCCAAAAATGGACTAGAGTGCAAAGGAGACAGCATTCATGTCAATTTCAGAGAGATATGATCTGTTGAAGCTGGGGAAAATCACTAGACTGGCTTCGGGTAGGAATGCTGAGATTTTTTCATGCAGGTGAAGCTCCATTTTTTCTTAGCTGTATAAAACATGAAAGACACATAGAAAATAACAAATTATTCAACGACAACTCTATTTAACATGGTAAGTCTTGACAGGCCTGTGGAGAATCACTCTTATAAAAGAATGACAAAAAGAAAAGCATTTGACTTGTGGTGGGGTCACAGCAGATATGTGGAAGAAGTTTTTTCTGGTTAGATGTGAACACTGAACCTTTTGACCAAGACGCAGAGCATAATGTGCTGCAGAAAAATAATACACTCTAAGCACATCATCCCTACTGTGAAACATGGAAGTGGCAGCAACATGCTGTGTTTTACTTCAGGAGGAACAGGGATGCTGGTCAGAGTTGATTGGAGGATGGATGGAATCAATTAAAGGGCAATGCTAGACGGAAGCATGTTTAAAGCTTCAAACATTTAACATTATGTTCCTGTTTGTTTGTTGAGGAGCTACAAATTTCCAGTTAGTTTTTAGAACAGATATAGGACTTTACAAAATTGTGCAACGATGAAGATGAAGAAGGGCTAGCATTAACAGATAGTTCTTGGAAACACAGTAACTTATAAAACAAACTGTTTTGTTTTACAGCCTGGCTATAAATAAAACTTCCACAATGTTCTGCATTGCATGTGAAATTAAAAAGGTTTAAATTTGGTCTTGTTTAACCAGAACAGCCAAACAAGACAAATTAACTGTTCAATTTCTGTGGCAAAGTGCAAATTGTTCCTTTTGCTCATAATGAAAGTACATTGGTTGAACTGAATCCTAGTTAGGGATATCAAATTATAATACGCATACTAGCTGCAATTATCAGATTTTAACATGCAATTTTTTTTTTAGAAAGCTATTCATGCATTCATTTGTATTAAACTCACACAGAAATCTCAATAAATTATAGCCTATTAAAGAATATGGTTGTATAGTAATAAAATTCTTTTTTTTATTATGTATTAAATTATGTTTTACCTTATTGACATCATTTTCGGAAAGTAACATGTTATAAACTCTTTTGCAGGGCAGTGTGTGAGCGATCTGATCCACACTCCCAAACAGTAGATGGCAGTAGTGCGCCATTAATGTCGACGCCGACCGCCGCTTAACAACAACGAGAAGAAGAAACCGGAGCGTTCCTGTTCGCTCGTTGCTAGAGGACGTTGGTGTCACAGAGGAGAGCGGCGCGTCGACTATTCTTATTTCCCCCATACTAACCTCAGAGAAGAACCGAAGGGAAGATGTTTTCCCGCGCAGTGAGACCCACCGTCGGCCTGGCTCGGAGCCTGTCCACCTCCTCGCAGAACCACGCCAAGGTGGCGGTGCTGGGCGCTTCTGGCGGCATAGGCCAGCCGCTCTCCCTGCTGCTGAAGAACAGCCCTTTGGTGAGCCAGCTCTCCCTCTACGATATCGCCCACACTCCCGGGGTGGCCGCTGACCTCAGCCACATCGAGACCAGGGCCCAGGTGAGCGGCTACATAGGCCCCGACCAGCTGGACGCCGCTCTGAAGGGCTGCGAAGTGGTGGTTATCCCTGCCGGCGTGCCGAGGAAACCCGGTATGACCCGAGACGACCTGTTCAACACCAACGCCACCATCGTAGCTAACCTGGCGGACGCTTGCGCACGCAGCTGCCCCGAGGCCATGATCTGCATCATTGCCAACCCCGTGAACTCCACCATACCCATTACGTCGGAGGTGATGAAGAAGCACGGCGTGTATAACCCCAACAGGGTGTTCGGGGTCACCACCTTGGACATCGTCAGAGCCAACACTTTTGTGGCGGAGCTCAAAGGCTTGGACCCGGCTCGGGTCAACGTCCCGGTGATTGGCGGTCACGCTGGGAAGACCATTATCCCCCTGATCTCCCAGTGCACTCCTAAGGTCGAGTTTCCTTCCGACCAGCTGACCGCCCTGACCGAGAGGATCCAGGAGGCCGGTACGGAGGTGGTGAAAGCCAAGGCGGGGGCGGGGTCCGCCACCCTGTCCATGGCGTACGCAGGTGCCCGCTTCACCTTTTCCGTCCTGGACGCCATGAACGGGAAGGAGGGCGTGGTCGAGTGCGCCTTTGTCAGGTCCGAGGAGACGGAGTGCAAGTACTTCTCCACGCCGCTGCTGCTCGGCAAGAATGGCATTGAGAAGAACCTGGGGCTGGGCAAGCTGTCTGCGTTTGAGGAGAAGCTGGTGGCCGACGCCATGGGGGAGCTGAAGGCTTCCATCAAGAAGGGCGAGGACTTTGTGGCCAAGATGAAGTAATCAGGAGCCGGTTGAGTCAAGAAAACCGGCTGTGATGGATAATTTGTTCGGTCTTACAAGGCATCAGACTCACTAAAGATCCATCAGTGTTTCCTCTCTTTTTCTGTTTTCAGTTGAGTCATTTTCTTTTTTTTTTGTTAGACTTTTATTCCTCTTTACCAACCACAGCTTTCTTCTGTGTGTATAATTCGTGCCCATTCTGTACCTTACTGTGATTTGTTTTTTTTGTTTGTTTGTTTTTTTTTTTGCAAATTTAAATGCAGTATGTATTTGCATAGACTTTTCTGCTGTGAACAAGGAGGGAACGCTGTCATATGTCTACTGATGCAAAAACGGTTGTTATTACTGAAGAGCAAAATATTCACTCCACCAATAAACAGATTAGCTTTAAAATGCTTCCTTTCTTTTACCTTTCTTGCATAATAAGGGCATAATAAGGGTTTAAAAGAGCGAGAAGGTCACTGATCAGCATGTCTGGTCAGGTTTCTGTGCACAGGGCCGGACTTTAGCAAGGGCTTTCCAGGGGCTGAAACCCGTGGACCCAAAATACATGTATTCATAGAACTAATGTGTTGCTAAAGAAGTATAATACAAGGTTAAAAAGCCCAAATCACTGAGATTTTTATGTACATAATCTGAAACATTTTAAATTATTTGAGAGTGATGTCACAAACCTAATCTGACACCCAAAGTGTGTCAGTGACTGCGCTTTGTCGCCACACACAGGCCTGGGGTAGTTACTGTATCATTTTGCATTTGTTATTTTTATGGGTTCAAGAAATAATTCTATTAGCAATTAAGTTTTGTTTTGGTGGTCTTTTTTCAAAGTATAAGCAGAGAAGAAAAGGAGAAAACGTCCCAAAGTCAGAACATCTAATAGCCTACTTTTATGAGATCTCTGCTATGCCCTGCAGCATGCCAGGGTATGAAGACATTTTAAGAAAGTACACAAATAAAGATGAATTCACGAGAAGGTATACTGTTATAAAAGGCATGAAAACCACTAAGTGGATGTGTACCTTCCAATCTGTTGTATACATAGAGACTAATATAGATGGGGTACCAAAACTGGCTCTAGCCCAGGGCTCAATCCAGCAATGAGGGTGGTAGCCAAAATTGGGATCCCAAATCAGCAAGTTTATGAACTAGAGTACTTTGGAAATTCAGCTAAATAATTATAAATAACCTTTGCATTGAACACATAAAGACATATACAAACATTACCTAAAAAAAGATCTGACAAATGTATCATATGTTTACATTATTTCAGTCCTGCTTAATTGACCATAGTGGAAACAAATTCTCAACCAGAAGTCTTGGTCACAAATCAGAAGCTGAACAGCTTTAGGAGCCACAGTTTTATGATACGTGCTCACTCTCTTTTGCTCAACCACTCAGTGAATCTACAATTTACATATTGAACATTTAATATCTAAAGCTGCTGAAATTCATAATGACTAATCATAAATTCTTCCTAGGGATTTACACTAGTTGATTATTAAACATGGTAGGCTATCAAGCACTTTATGACACCACTAGATAACACAGAACCATGTTTGTTTCTCAACAAGCTAACTGTGGACTGTCCCAGCAGTTCTTAGCTGATTAACATTGTTGCTAATCAGCTAAGAACTAATCAGGGTCTGTGGATCTGGACAAACAACACTCACAAATAGAAACCATTGCAGCTTTATTTTACATACAGTTTTTTTTTTTTGTTCTGGTTGATGAGCTTTACTTGGAGCACAGAATCTATTTACACAAAAGGAGGGGGGGAAAAAAAATAGTGCTCCGGAAGATTTAGCACTTCTTCGGATAAACTTTGTTTTCATCCCAGATGTACATATTTCAGTTTTGGACACGGCACTCAGCTTTCCCTACATGTGTCAGTATGAAGCTGGCAAGAGCTAATACTCATATTTTTGTTCTTTACAAAATTTGCACCAGATAGATCTACACAACAAGTACAATAATAATAATAAACTGTTCTACACACAGTGTCTTGCGGAAGTATTCACGCACTTTGAACTTTTTTTTTTTTTCGTTTTACATTTTGCCGAGTCACAAGCACAAACGTCCAGATATTTCATTTGGATTTTAAGGGACAGCCCAACAAGTGGTGAATAGTTGTGAAGTAAAAGGTAATATGCTAAAAACGTTTAACTTTGGTCACATCCAACCAGAGCACCTTTTACCACATTTGTGTTCTGTACCTAACATGGGTAGAGGTTTGTGGGAAATAGGACTCTTCATTGTTTTGTTTCAACAATTGCTTTCTTCTTGACACTCATCCATTAAGGACAGATTATTGGAGTTACCTTGGTCCTCTTGATTGGTTCTTAGATTTATGCTCTCCTTCTGGCCTATCAGTTAACAAGGACACCCATATCTTGGTAGATTTGCAGTGGTGCTGTACTTTTCAAATTTTATGATGGCGAACTAAACAGTGTACTGTGATTTTTAAAGCTTGGTTTATTGTTTTATAACCTAACACTACTTTAAAAGCCTCTAGCACTTTATTTCTAACCTGCTTGCTGTGCCCCTTGGTTTTCCTGATGCTCTTTGTTCACTAATGTTCTCTAAAAAACTTTATTATAACCTGTTCCTGTGTTATAATCAGATTAAGTTATGAAAACCTTGAGTTTATTTACAAATCAGGTGACATCTGAAAGCAATATCTTGTCTAAAGCAATACGTTGTTTTGGACAATATCTTGTCCAAAGAAATATATTGTTGCTTATGGACAAAGCAACAATTGGAGCCTGACGTGTCACATCAGTCACTAATATGTGACTGAAGTCTAATATGTGTGACTGATGTCACACATATTAGATTAAAGGGGGTTGAATGCAAGTCGCACTATTCAAATTTTTATTTGTAGAAAAAAGATAAAATTATAGATTTTCTTTTCATTTCACAATTTGCACCACTTTATGTTGGGCTAGTACATAAAATCTCTGTAAAATACATTGAAGTTTATGGTTGTAAAGCAATAAAATGCAAAAAAAAAAAACAAAAAAAAATGTTCAGTGGATGTAAATACTTTTGCAAAGCACTGTGACGCTGTAAAATCCATCTACATTTGGAACCAAAGATACACATCGTTGCACCAAAGCTCCATTAAATAACCGTATGAACAAGCACATACGTCTCCATCTTAGTCAGTTTGTCTGACGGTCCTCTGCAGTCAGAGAGAGTTCCCAGTTTCCAGACAGCAGCGTCTCCGTAAAGCTTTCACGTGAGACACTTTGAATGGTGATGCAGTTTTTGATATCAAAAGAGCTTATTACAGTCCATGAATAACGCTGATGTAAAAACGGTCTGTTGAAACCATACAAGTAGCAGCAACACCCCTGTAAGGAGGGGTCAAAAAGGGGAGAGATAGTCGGCGAGGGCGGGGGGAAGAAGGGTTGGGATGTCATGGAGCAGGAAGGAAGGGGAGACAACCAGAGGGGGGTCGGTCGTCGTCTGTCCCCAGCTTTATTGCACGAGGCCGTCTTCAGGAGAGATTGTCTGTGAGTCGTGGCCTCTCCGGTGTCGGTTCTCCGTTTTGTTCCTGTTATCAGAGTCTTCCCCTTCACCCGCATCCCTGTCCCGCTCCCGCTTCCTCTCCCTCCGTCCCTCTTGGCTATCCTTGTCCTTGCGGTTGTTGCGATTCCTCCTCTCTTTTCGGTCAGACTTCCTCCGTGTTCCTGAAAACCGAGGAAATTTGACAAGGAAGACGATTAGTATAGTTGAGTTCATTGCTATTCATACTGAAGTTATTTGTTGATAGGAATTTTCTCAGGATAAAAGTCAGTCAAATTTATAAGACCATAAATTTGGTCTTATTGAAAAATAAAAAGGAAATGTCTCACAGTTAAAACTAGATGTTTACATACACTGTAATTATAACCAAGAGTAAACACTATGAAAATGCTCAGCCACCATACTGCCAAGGAAGAAATGTTGCTTTCAGATGAACAAACAGCTCAAAAGTTAGACTTTGGGCACAAGTGGTTCTTCCAAATGGACAACACAGTTCTTAGGCTATCTTAGATATCTGTGGCCAGATCTGTGTAAGCAAGGTGGCTTATAAACCTGATTCAATTAGGCCAGTTCTGCTGGAGAACAAAGGGCCGCAAACTATTGTGGACATCTTGTATTTCAACTTATGAATGTAAAGAAAACAAACAAAATATATATATATAAAACAGAAGAAACTCTGCTAATCTATGATTACCTAAATCAAGAGAAGTTTGGTTATGTTTATTCTTAGACACCAAGTGAAAAATCTCATCTTTTACATTACATTTGTTTAAATCTGATTTAATTGTAAATCTGAATGGATATGGGAGTGCATTTCATGTCATAGGAATTTAATAAATCTTAAATAAAACTCCCCTAACTGCAGGAACCACAAAAACAGATTGAAACCCAGTCCTAACTCCGAATCAGGAGCATTGTTGATTTTTTCTTTTACCACTAGGTGTCAGTCTTTATCAACAAGTAGCTGCTCTGCTGTCAGCCTGTCAGCTGTTGTGGCACTCTGCATGTGATGAGCAGACCTTTGTCGAAAATAGAAAGCCTTTAAATAACACCCCCTCCGACCCTCAATCCCTCACCCCCAATTTTATCTGTTCTTGCAACACTGTCTCATAAACAAAAGTGGGAGTTTTTGGAATGCTGAAGGTTTTATCTCTGCCTGAGCCGCGGTTATTAATGATAATAACAAGATATACCCTCAGGGAGGTTGGAGACGGGACCTACGAGTGAAAGCAGAGGAGGCCCTTTCCTGTTGTTGTACGGGTGGCGCTCATGTGTGAGTGGAACGGAGCAGCACGGCCTGCTGTTGGCTGCCTGTTTAGGGATTGTGAAACTGCTGAAGTAGGCAGTGGGCTCAGACACAGGGAGAGAGAAAAAGAGAGATCGGTCTCTCCTGTCTGCAAGCTTTTTTGCCTCCCGACTCACCCCCTACATGCATTAATCAAGGCAGGTCTCTGGTTGGATCTGGAACCAGGTCCGACTTAAGCCTTTTACACTGGTGTTACGAGAGTCTCCCTAACTACTGTGCAACGTTTCCTGCTAGACGTTCTGAGAAGAAAAGAGGCCTTGAGATGGAATCAGGGACACAACAATGTTCAAGTGCTGACTGTAACAGATGGCTTGTTTTCAGTACAACAGAAGTGATAGCAAAGGGAGCCGGTTTCATGGATGAATGAGCCGATGGATAGATGGATGGACAGGGTAATCTGGTCCACTGACTCATCCAGGGTATGCCCTCATCCTCTATAAACACAGGAAGTCCCCTTCGCTCTCATTGTTTTCTCTGTCCTGACACCATAACTATTTACAAGTTCAGTGGATTAGTCATACTGTAGCCCCAGTGCTTTTGTTGAACCAGAGCAGAAACCTAATCCATGCTAGTGTTGAGATGATTAGCAGAGTGTTTATCAAGCCAACATGCATTTGGTTTGCTGGAACAGTTTCCGACAGGCTAAACGTAAACTGTGAGTGGACGTGCGGATAACGGTCTCTGAATGGGACACCTGTGTTGTTTTACAACATTTACCATAGACACTCTCAAATTTCCATTTATTATGAGTTGCTATCAAAAACTTGAAGTTACAGAGAGCTTGGCTTATTGAAAAATAAAAAAAATCTTTATTTATCGCTCGAAAGTTGAAGTTTGGGAAAATTAATTTTCTTGGAACCGATGTGTGTCTCATAAGACTTTATGTCTGATTAATGATTAGGTGGCGATGGTGGAAGGAGTTTGATTCCGCGGATGAAGCAAGACACTTCATCCACCTTGCATCACCAGCGTGTCAATGTGTGCGTGAATGGGAATGACTGATGTCATTATAAAGCATCTTTACATTGCATTAGTGCAATAAGTTGTGAACAAGTTGTCGTGGTCATGCATGATAGTAGGATAGCTTGCGAGATGTGGTCACTGATCTGGTCTGTTGTGTTGATGAAAGATCTGATCCAAAGTCATTACTGGTTTGTACCTAAAGACCCTTATGGTGATGAGATGTGGACTGCAACTGAAGGAGCTGAAAGGCTGAAAGGAACGCCCTCAGTACGGTGGTTGGAAGAAGAGCGAATGTAAGCAGGTTGAGGTGGAATCACTGCTTCTCAGCATTGGAAGGAATTGGTTTGGTTCAAGGTTATGATCTTTGGAGGTTTTCCGTGTAAGTAGCACTTGGGAGAAGACCATAGGACAGAATTTGCTGGAGGGTCTATAAGTCTCTTCTGACTTGGAAACACCTTGGGAGGAATACATCCACTATCCATTTTTGGAATGATGTGAAAAAATGGATATGTCAAGAAAACTGCAAAATTCCAAGTGAAATGTCTGCTCCTAAATTTTATTTGTAGACATCTACAGTTTTATGTCAACACAGTCGAGAAGTGTTTGGAATTGAATTTATTCCTGAGGCAGATTTATGAGTGATCAGGAAAGGATGGTTTTAGGCCATGCTCTGATATATTTTGATCAAGATGGACCAAGTTGATAATGAAAAGGGAAGGGTCTGATAAAAGAGTTTTGAGGCACCCCTAGTTTGACAGTAGCTGTATTCAGAGTGTTATCAAATGTAACAAACTGCTTCCTGTTAAATAAATAGTAATTAAATTAGGAAGGAGTTGTACTGGTCATACCAGGTAGGAGATAACAAAAGATGTATGAAAAAAAAAACCCTGATTGATCTAAACTTTTGAAGTAAGAAGTAAAACAGTGTGTGGAACAGTGTGCTCACACAGAACAAGCTATCCACAGTGCTGTGGTGATGAATACCAGTTGCAAGAACATGTTGCATTTGTTGTCTTGTTTCCCAGCATAAGTTTGTCTGTAACAGCAGCTTGTAGAAATCAAACACAAAGACACAAAGTAGAACACTTGCCTGACTTAAGAACAAAGAGAAAAACTTTACAGATCGTGAAATCCCCAAAAAGGACAATGGAGGAAAAAGCCATAACAAAAAGAAACCCTCAGGGAGGTAATAACTGAAAAGCCATCATGTTGTGTGTCGCTGACAGACAGAGAATAAGTGTTCAGAGGGATATTTAAAGAGACATTGTGGGTTTTATGTTGTTACATCCTCTGTGGCAGCCGTTCAGTCGGTGGGGGAGCTTTTGGCGGGAGACAGACCGGGATTAAAGGCCTTGGGCTGTCCCACAAGTGGAATGCCTGCTGCATGGCTGCCAGGATGTCACCGTGGGGGTTGTGGTGTGAGTAATACTCACTCACTCAGATATATACGTACATGCTGAGTGGATGACTGGCAGTAGCTTGTATAGCTATATGTTTCTCAGTGTGTCTTTTTCTGCATGTGTTGAGCCCTGCAGACAGACAAATGGTCCATCTGGCAACAGAGACCTGGAAGGTGAAGCTTAGTACCACTCAAGGACAAATTAGTCAGAAATCATTTGAGGGAAGACAAATGAGGACGTGTGGGTATGTGTATTCATATTCAGTGGATTGTGATGAAGCTCAACTGGATGTCAGAGCTGATATATCTGCACATAAAAGCCTGGGGGATGTCAGCATGAGGGTTGAAGGGGTCCTTATTGTAGCTGTTGATTAATTATGCAAAATGAGATACTCAGGAGTTTATATAAAGATTAATGAAATGCTACAGATGTCTGATTTTTCAGATTGTTTCATGAGTTAATTCTCAACTTTCTCAAACCGCATATTACTTAGCAAGAGGTATGTGAAGAAACAGTAACAGTATCACCGATACTAATCCTAATCCCAATCCCAATCCCAATATCAATACCAATACCAATATGCTTCAGTATGATATATCATCAAGCTACTAACTTTTAGGAGTTTTTGTGTTTTTTTTCTTTGGAATTATTTTTGATCAAATCTGAGACAGATTTCAGATAAAGTTTAATAGGTGTCTACAAAATACTTTAATAACATTAACACGATAAACAGAAACAATAAAAAAACAAAAGAAATATTATCAATATTTTGGAGCAGTCTGCTCGCCTCTAGTGCTTTGATGCGTAAATGACTCTAATAATTGAATTCCTTCTTTTCTGTTGATTTCAAAACCACGATCTCCATCAAGGGACCAGCGGTACAATATTTTTCTTCTTGTGGAAAAAAAAAAGAATGTACAAAATTGTAAAATAAGGTGTCGAAGGAAACTTGAAGTTGGTATCACTAGGGGAAAGCCTGATTGGTGCACCTCTAAAGAAGTAATAGTAATAAAACAAAACGCATAAAAAAGGAGAGGAAGATGTGAAAAAAGAAATAACATTTGCCAACTACAGGAAGAGGAAAAGGAGATGCAGGGTGTGTGTGGGGGAAGTATAGCAGCTAAAGGAGAAAACACAAAAAGAGGAAGAAGGAAAGAAGGATGTATCAGTGTTGGAGGGCTGCTGGAGGATTACTGGGGGATCTCTGAGGTCAGGCCACTGACCCCCTAGCGTGTGCAGAACGTAAACACCAAGGAGAGGATGCGCCGAGGCAGATAATTAGCCTCCATTCACTGTGGAGTCTCTTGGAGATCAGGCAACTGAGTAATCATGAGGGTAGCACTGATAAGAGCGGTCTGCTCTCTCCATCTCATTCTGGTTGCATCAGTTTCAGTCGAATCCAAATTAAGGTCCCAGGTCTCGGTCTGAGTGAATCGAAGTGCCACTGCAGTGCTGATGGCTTTCCTCGGCGTGTGTCTGCACGTAGGTCATGTGTGTAGGGGATGAGCATTGAGATGCTGACAGACAGTGATTAAATGGGAGACAGAGGTTACATTTCCCAGTCCAACTCGTATCAGCTCTATAGCGCTGGAATTTGCGCGCCTAGAAGCGTGTGCAGTTGTCTGGCCTGTTTAAAGCACACACAGCCTAGCTTTAGCTGGGCATGTATGTCCTGCTTGTGTGCGTGGGCATGCGTGTGGGTGTGTGGGTGCGTGTGTGTGTGTGTATGAAGCAAATTATCATGTGTGTATTAGCAGCTGTGGGGATAAACCAATACTGATCCCCTGGTCGCCTCGTGCCTCCCAAGAGGAGGATGTTGATGTTGAGCTGGCTGTCTCTGCTCCAGAGCCAACTGCTTTTTGCCGCATCACACACACACACACGCACGCACGCCCACACGCCTGCACACACCCCGACACACACACCCTTGCAAGCACAAGCACAGTGTTTGTTCTGTAAGTGTGAGGCCCCAAGGGACTGGATCTCAGCCTCCTACCCTGTCTGCAATCTGTCATGTAACACTGCAGAACCCCCAGAGGAAAAAACACACAACCAGCCATAGCCAACAACCGACCACCTCGGTACCCATAATTGCACCAAAAAAAACAAAACCAAAAAAAAAAACTCCAAGTGGCTGTAAAAGTGCCGCAGGCTGCAGATTTCAAAAAGACGAGTCTCGTCTGAAAGCAGTTGTCACCCCGTTTATTAGAAATCATCACACTATTCCCTGTTTACTGAGAGCTCAGAGAGAGCCTTTCACTGTTTCAAACCTAAAGCGGGGTCTGGAGGGGGAAAAAAAAAAGAAACACAAAAAACACAGAGTGCCCATTACAACATCCCGCATGTGTGCTCCCCCCACTGTCCTGACTGCAGCCACAATGACAGTCGTCTGAGTAAACAGTCAGAGTCCTGAACGGAAGACAGGCTTGTTCTGGTTGTACAAACTGAAGCAGAGCGGTCTGGAATGCATAGAACTGAAACTGAGCCATGTGTTCCAAACAGTGTTGGCAGTGAACCTGAAGGATTGGGAGCAATTACCATTGACTGGATTTGGTGGCTTTAATCGATATGTACAGCTTTTAGGGTCACGTTGGCCCAGAGAGTTCTTTAATGAGGAGAGACACAGCGAGGAGGTTTTATTTACCTGGACATCTCTTTTTCTTGACCAGACACTCTTTGACCTCAGAGATCTCTGGGCAGGGATTGCCAAACGGAGATGGATACTGCAGGACCTGCCTTATGCGGGTCTCCTGGCCCCGTCTGAAGCCGCAGGTTCTGCCAGACCGAGAGCAGGGGCTCCACTCACTCCACTCGCCCACCTCGCAGTGCACTAACAGAGGAAACATGGAGAGCGAGAGGTGACAGAGACGACTAAGTTTGTCTCCTTTTCTTAAGCACAAAGTATATTCATCCATCTAAAACATGTTCACATATTGAATGTGCTTTAAGGAGATTTTAAGATACACCAACACAAAGCTCACAGAAGCTCAAAGAATCTCACATGGGTCTCACATTTTTTCACAAACAACAAACCCAAAAGTGATGCAATTTCTGCTATATTTCTTCTGAGGTCTGTTTGTGTCTTTACTCAGTCTTAGAGTTAATCATGTGGTGATCATGTGTAACAACAGTCTTCAGGTTTGGTCAATCATCCTCTTGAATTCAGGTCTAAAACTGCATTGGCGATTCACTATTCTTTGATCTAAGCAACTCCATTCAGCTTTCTTTCAGCATTACCCTGAATATATATGGGATGTTATATCTTCCAAAAATGGCTGTACTTTCTCCATTCTTTCATAAAGGCCAGATTTATGAAGCACACAATACAATCCCCCGGATGACAAATTCTCCTACCTGAGTGGTATATCTATACCGCCCCTCCATAATTACCTCTCCTCGCTTAGCTTGTCAGTTTAGGTTGACAACCATGTCTTAAAGCGTTTATATATACATCAACTATTGTTGTGGTCGCTTATGCCCAGTCTCAATAAAAGACACAGGTGCATCTCAATAAATGACAACAATATTTATTTCAGTAAGACAATTCATTAATTTGACTGATATTTTCAAACCTTTCTTTCTGATAATTACGATAATTTTCCACTTAAAGTCGATGAAAACTCGACATTTAAGATTTGAATATAACATACGGTAACACCAACACAAAACACTATCACAAAAATTGGGGCTTATTGATGGATCAGCCTGAAGCCTGTAAGATCTGAACAGTATATTCAATACCTGCTTAAATATTGCTATTTTGCTGCTTTGGTTCTTTTGGTCTGAGAAATTAATTGTCTTCTTAACCCAAATTCCAATTCACTGTCTGTGTTTGTAGTTAAACATAATTGTGGACGGAAACACCTGAAAAAATCTTATTTGATGCAAATTACAGAACAAATACTTAGAAAGATTCTCCATAAAGTATGCTTTGGCCTTTAGGGATTTTGACTTGCCCGTGGTATTTGCAGTCTTTTTGATTTTATTTTTCACTTGAAATTACAAAATGTTCACAGATTTAAGTATAAAAAGAGGAAAGGAAGCAGGCTTAATAATTGTTAATGCTACTTTATGGAGATGGGGTGACATAAACTAAATCTGTGTTTAGTTACTGTCACTAAGCATACATATCCTTTACAAATATGTAAATTCAGCCCATCGTTTATGTTCCTTTTTATATTGTGCAGTTATTGAAGACATTTTTGGGCTGTTATTTGTGTAGATGCGCTAACCCTCTCACACAGTATTTACCTTGTGGTGTGCACTCCATTAGTTTGTCATTGGGCTCATAGTCATCTGGACAGATATGGTGGCACCTTCCATTCAGCTGATAAAGGCCAGGCCGGCACCGAGTGCATGTGTCACTGTTCACACACGATTCACACTCCACAGAGCATCCTGCAGGCACGGTCACGCAATTGAGCTCAGAAAGTACCACTATTTTCCCATAAGCCTTGAAAAAAGTAAAAAATGAGACACTCACTGGGAACGCACTCCCTCTGTGCGTCACTGTGGACCATGCCTACAGGGCAGCTGTCCAGGCACTTGCCCAGGTGAAGGTAGAATCCCGCTCGGCAGCGCGTGCAGAAGTTCTTGTTAAAGCACGAGTCACACTCCGACCGGCACTCTGATAAAAGAAAGAACAAAACAAAACAAAAAAAACACTATCAATGATTATTAAAACACCCGTAGGTAGGTTGATGTTTCACTGGCTGGCTGTAGCACTACACTTAACCTAATTAAGTGACACACAATGCAAGTTACCTCAGTACATTTGTTCATATTGCCAAGGTGGAGTTAGTCTGAGAAGTAAATAAGAGTGAATGCCGTTGGTCTAATGCAAATCTGAAGTGCCTACAGAAGTGTTCGTAGCACTTGAACATTTCCACATATCTTCACATCACTGCCAAATATAGAGTGATGTGGTCACTCTATATTTGGTAGTGATGTGTAACTGTAACTATATTAGTTATTGGACACCTGAAGGCAATTGGTTGCACTGGATTTCTTCAGAGTAAACAGAGCTGAATAAAAATGCAAACTATAAAATTTCAATAATGTGCAATTTGTAATGTGACAAAATAAAAAAAAAACGAAAGTAAAAAGAAAGCTTGGGGTATGTTTAACGATTCTACTATCCTGTTTACATAAAAGACATGAAAGTAAATCCAACACAACGCTGCTGTCATTCAGTCAAAGTTGGGTTTAGACTTTAGCTAAAGCACACCATCGTGTTTCTCTCAATTTGTTGCTAACTGTTTACTCACTCGTACAAGTGTTTCTCTCAGGAGACCGGGTGCCGTAAAAGCCAGGAGGACAGGATGTCATGCACACCCCGATCTGTTTCATCCCGATCCTCTCCAAATGCATGAAGAGACGAGGCTTGCAGGACAGACAGCCATTGTAGTCCGAGCAGGTCAGGCAGCCACTCTGCTGGCACCCCGAGCTGCCACCGGTCATAGCTGTAGATAGAAGCAGACGACTTTCATCATGATAAATGAAACACTAAGATTATATCTGAAAAAAGTGCAACTCCTGAGGTTTGACCAGCCACATGGCAGCTTGTTGATTGCTTTTACAAGTTCTATGAGAGGCAAAATGTGTCATAATTCAGTCTCACACTTTTCAGATGCTGGCCTATTGAACAATGCATGACAGGTTAAGTCCTGATTTGGTCAAACATCAAATAGTGTCACTTAGTCAAAAACTGAAATAAAAAATAAACGGTCTTTGAATGCCCCTAACCAGACAAAAAAATGATTAATTAAGTTAATCAGAAGGTAGTCAGGCATCACAGCTATTAGCTGGAGACACTTCAAGCATTTGACATGCCGAGCTGAGTAAAACATTGCAAACAGAACATCTGCATGAACTCATTTGTTTAATGTATATATGGCATCTCTAAGCTTTGATGCTCATGCTGTAAATGTTTGCACCATGTCCAAAAAATACAGTGAATGCTAAATTACCAGACGTGTAGAAAGGCAAAACTTGTATGTTGTTTAGCAAATGCAACATAATTTACAATGTCATTGAAATGACAGGCAGATACACCACGGAGTTGAAGACATTGCATATAAATATCATCATAAGTGGCATCCCATCCCACATAACTAAGAGCCAGTCTGACAACTCTGATTTTAGTTTGCAGAAAAATAATATTACAGTGTAGATGTTTCAAAAAGTATATTCAAGTCTTTCCGAAATGACACTACTGTGCACATAAGACCCCTCTGCATTTTAACCTTAAACACTGCATCCAACCTATATAACAAAATAAAGACATATTGGTGGATTGTTTGTTGTACAGCTGCCTTTAGTAAACAAATAGAATATATGGACTGAACCTTTATATGGATTTTCTAAACATACTGACCAGCCAAATCAATCCTGCAACAGAGTTTGATTCACAAAGCCACAATGTTCATACTCTCATACATTGATCAGCAGAGGCAAAATTAGGGCTAAGTGCCTTGCTCAGTGGCATGAGATGTGTTAGGGAGAAGCTGAAGTTTAAACCATAACTCCCCTACTTTGTTACAGCCACCACTAAAAGCATGCAGTTTCTTCAACATCTACATCGCTTAAGTCTGTAACAAGGACTCATGAATCGAGCTTTATCTGTTGTTTTCAACATAAACATCATAAGAATGAACGATAATCAGCAAAAAAGCTAAACATAAAACAATTCACTACCCAGTCATGCACACCCTGAACTCTTACATCAACAATTGTTGATGATGACGTTTCGTCATCATCAACAATGCTGATTGTTGATGATCATCAAATAAAATATTCTTTTTTATTCACGTCGACAGCAGGTTTTAGACCTCTGTCTTGAAATTTCAACCTTGCATGGAGCAGATCAGTGTAGCTGCTACAAGTTTACAAGTT
Organism: Girardinus metallicus; assembly: GCA_903067095.1. Taxonomy (NCBI): domain Eukaryota; kingdom Metazoa; phylum Chordata; class Actinopteri; order Cyprinodontiformes; family Poeciliidae; genus Girardinus; species Girardinus metallicus. Next base: position 49,558 of record CAEGAE010054204.1, read on the forward strand.
ATGTCATGAAATCAGGCTGAGTACATCAATCATGCAGGTGACGCCTGAACAATAGCATGCATAATGCATCATTTCAGCAGTAGCTAACATTACAGTAACGGTTTCCTCTGTTGTTTTCTCTTTACCTGAAGGAACATCCCAAACCTTAGATGTAAAATGACTAAGCCAGATTCAGATAAATTATGGAGTAAAACAAAGTCCACAGATCTTTTTTTATATTAGATAGAAAAGCCTTTTATTGAGGTATACCGAGGTTAAAAAAGTGATGATTTTAAAACAATTGAACCTTTGTGTCATATCCATCCTTTGATTTGAAGCCACAGAAAGAGTAAAAGGGAGCACAGAAACACAGAGGGACACACAAACCCTCATCCCTTCTCATCTCATCAGGCTATTTTCTCAAAAGTCCTACCGGATAATCAAGATGTTTTAGGTAAATGTAAGATGGGCCTTTTACCTTCCTTTTGGTCAGCTGCTTTTTCACTTATGACCTCTCAAAAATGTTCATTTTCCCCAGTCAGTCTGTCACTGTAATATGATGAACACTGACACTATCTGAGATATGTGAGGTCTGAAGTGGTTTAGATGTTGTTCTGGGTTTTGTTGCGGCCTCCTGGACTCATCAGCCAGGTGCTCTTGGAGTATTTTGGTATATGGGCCATTCCTGAGAAGCTTCCTACTGTTCTTTCACTTCACGCCATGATGACTCCCTCAAAAGTAAGCTCAAGCCAAATCCAAAAAACAAACCTCAGCCTCTCCATTGTAATTTGCATCTACAGATGCGTCCATGCAGTGCCACCTACAGCATCATATTATGTGCTAGAACTGAAAAAAAATATTTCTCCCATTTCATGTTACTTGACCTAGTTGATTTCATTCTCCGTCTCCATCCCTAATGATGTTTATAAAGTACAGCAATGCGTCATGGTAGGATTAGGATTAGGGTTTGGTTTTCCTCCGGCATCCTAACATCACATGGAAATGCCTTATAAACTTTGTGTATTTCTCAATTCAGGCCTTAGCTGCCAGTTCATCATAGATCATAGACACTTTGTTTGAAATATCCTGACTGTCTTTACAAGAGCCGTCCACTGGCCGACTTGCATTCCTGCTAAGCTGCTCAGAGACAGGAATTCAGCCAGGCTAAACCTCAGCAAGACTGCCTGCATCTCTGTAGCGCACCAAGGAAGACGAATTCATGGGAAATGAACAGGTTTTCATCTTTGTTTGAATTATGAAATGAAAAAAGAAACACTTAAGCAATTGTGTTAGATGGGCAGTTATATGAAAAATGTAAACCAATTTATCTAGGATTGTTCATATATTGATGTTTAATCTCATATTTTATTCATATCTGGAAGATAAAGTGATTTAACTGCATTTCAACAACAAAAATGAACTTCCTTTTATTCTCAAAACATGTTTTTATATCTTGGGAATAAATTTAGGATCTCTGAAAAACTTTATTTATTTGTAAATGTCTGAAATGACTTCAAAGAGACACTTATTGTAGCGATAACCGGTCTGAAGTTTGCACCTCAATGAGATCGAGGTCTTGATTTCGATTCAGTCCTGCTCTTCTATTTCTTAATTTGGGTCAATTTTTATTTATTTATTTATTTTTTTTACACATGGTTCCCACATTTTATAAAACCATGCTCTGATGTGATAAAATTCATGGTGGACCTTGTGATGACAAACTGTCCAGGTCTTGCTGCAGCAAACCATCACACTTACACCTCCACTTTGTTTGTGGCAACATCTGATGTCCAGATGATTGAGTTCCAATTATTCCTCATCAGAAATACATATTTTGGAAAAAAATTATGTTTCAAAACGTTTTAGATTTTTTTTTATCTTGTCTTGTTATGGTTTATTCATATCAAGACTGCATTGCTATAGTTCATCTTAAGTGTCCAAACGTGTCACAAAAATGTGTTTTTTTACATGAGTGTATCTCTGTTCTACATTGTATCATGCAAACATCACCAGTGACACACACATACACACACTACTTGCGCCCGGAATTAAACATTTCTTTGTAGGCATCATCATCATCAATGCACACTGGAAGTTTGTGGCTTGGGATCTGTCTACTGCTTGGTAATCCTGCTCTGTTAACTGAGAGGTCATTGACTCTCCTCTGAGTCCTAACCCCCTTTTTGTCCCTCCTGGTCTGTATGCGTTCCCCAAAACAATCCTTCCAACCTCCCTAAAAGTGTAGGATATCTGCATCCTTGGAGGGAGTTTGTGGAGATGTTAAATTAACTATTTATTGGCCCGTGGAAAGGTTAGGTGACTGCACTCTGTTCTATGTAAGAATGAAGGTGATGTTGCTCTCTCAGCTACGAAACAGAATCACATGGACCAAGGGATGCTTCGAAAGGCAGCTGAATGGGTTCAGACTGAAAACACGCTTCGTTTATTTGTGTTGGACAGCAGTCGCCTGACGGCTGCCTTAAGATTTGTCTTCTGCACAGAATGCCGCCAGCAGAGTCTGTTCTTGAGGAAAACTATCATAAACCAAGGTTTTGTCTAGATGACCTTCCTGTTTGCATCCTGCCAACCCTGTTCAGAGGGAGGGCTTAGTGCTGGTTAGAGGAAATAAACAGCTCAGGGTCCTGAAACCTCTAAGAGCACAAAGAACGTCGCATATTTGTACACGCAGCACCGTTTATGCTCCTGGAACTCTTTTTAATGTTTGGTCAGTTTCAGTCAGTGATCAGTTTCATTTGGATTTTACTAATAGAGTTTCACATGGTGCCACATATCTATGCACCAAAGAGCAGGCCCATGTTTAATTTATTCTCAGTAGAAACACAGCTGTTTTACTGAAGAACATCAGTGACCAAACAGCAACATGAAGACCAGATAGGGCAGGGAGAAGCTTAGAAAGAAGTTAAAATCACCATTTGGTTATAAAGCAATGTTCTGATCTTTACGCTTCAAAAACACAACTTTTTACTTTGTACTTTTGGTCCAGTTTCCAGTTTAAATATCTTAGTACTCTTGAAATAGACAAAAATAACTTACAACTAACTTTTCTACAAATGACGGGAACTCGTTTTAAGTCAATAATGCTGTCATATTTATAAAATGTGCTAGTTCCAGAACTTAAAAGTGACTGACACTTTTTCATCAATATTAAGAAACCATTGACTTAAAACAAGCTTTTATATTATGCTGAAAAGTTACTTGTAAGTTAGTTTTGTCTTATTTTAAGTTTACTGAGATTTTTACACTGGGAACTAGACCAAAAATACTTGCTAAGATTTTTTTTTTTTTTTTGTAGTTAGTTATTAACTACATGGTTTCTTAATGGAGACCGGCAGTAGTGGACTTCTTAAATCTGGCTTTTATGAAAGAGTGGAAAGTTAAAAGCCACGGCTGGAAGAAAGCAATAAAAAGTCCAGTTGAAAGTTTGCGATAAGCCATGAGGGATGCAGAGAACACGTGGACCAGGTTTCGTTAAACCCTGCATCCACAATCCCTGTGTTTAAACTTGGTGGTGGAAGCATCGTGCTGCGGAGATGCCTTTCTTCTGCAGGGACGTGAAAAGAAGCTAGAACTGTTGAGAAAATGCATGAATACAGGTCAATCCAGGACGGTCACATATGGTGGACTCTGAAAGACGTGAGACTAAAGTAGATGGAAGCATATTCACATGTTAGAACGGCTCAGTCAAAGTCCAAATCTAAGGGTGACTGACAATGTGAGACGGCATTTGAAAACCGATGTTCACCGAAGATTTAGACGGAGCTTGAGCTACGTTGCAAATAAGAAAGAGCAAAACTAAAAAGTTCTTGAGTCAGGGGAGCGGAATACAAATGCACGCCACACTTTTCAGTTTTTGATGGACAAGAAATAAGAAGGCATGCATAATTGGGAACGAAATGAGATATGGCTAGTTGTGCACTTTTTGGCACTGCACTGATGGTCATTACAGAAACATTTCAAATAAAGAACTATCCCTATGTTTCCAAATCGGAGCGCTAATATCAAATCAACTTCTCCGCCCCAGGTGGCATGGATAAAAACATCACTCCAGAGCTCTGTCACTGCAGATCACAGACAGTTTTCAGAAATAGCTCACAAGTGATACGTGGAATATTCCTCCTCAAACAGAATCAGTCACAGAGCCCATCTGGAGACCCTCAGTGATGCAGAGTGCGTGGGCAGAATAGAAAAAAAAAAAAAGAAAGAAGTAGTAAAAAAAAAAAAAAAAAAAAAAAGCTTTATTTCATACTTATTTCAGAGTGGAGAGACCTGGTCAGAGCCCAAGAAATGAGACATGATGTTGGACTTCTGGGAGATAGATGGGAGAAGAAATACCAGCAGAGCCTGGATGGAACATCTCCTCGCTCCTGCTGACAGCTTTGCGTTAACGATCACAAGACGAGTTCAGATTATATGACTGCAGCCACCATCTGGAGAAATATCTCCCAATTTAGAATAATGAGATGAATAGTAGGATATTCAACTCGTGAGCTCCGTGGTGTCTGGACTGGATAAAGTTTGTGCCTGAAATCTGTTGCGCTCACCGCTAGAGAGCGACGCAGCGAGCTGGAGCAAGAGCTGAGAGCGGCAGCTGCGGGACTGCAAGTGGCTCCACGCTCGTTTAATCAGCCCAATTAAGTTCAATCACCATAAAACAAAGATGATGCAACAGAAAGTTGTGCAAAACAGAAAACAGTCTCCAGACGGAAATGCTGTGCAGATTTCATTGTTAATATTACATAAAACACAAAAGAAAGAAAACAAGACGATGCATTTCGGACACGTCTCAAGCTTATTCAGTCCGGTCTATTACATCGGCGACTATATTAAGCGGAAAAAAATATTGTTGAATGAGTTACAAGTGTAGAAAAAAATATTCTACACAAACCTAAATAATACACGCTAATCATCTGGACCTGGAAAAGGCACGAAGAAAAAAAAAAAAAAAGAATGTTGGTTACATTTACAAAAAAAATTGAGCTATGATGCGGAAAAGGTAACCATAGATTTCTAAGTTTAAAACACAGACCAGCAAAAAAAAAAAGGAAGAATTTAAACAGAATCCCATAAATGAATGAATAAAAAATATATATATTTTATTTCTTCCAACCATATTTTGGCCTTCCTTTGGAAACGTCAGACATCACGCCGATCTACTCACCTTTGTGCTGCCGGTGCCTGGAGCTGCTGTGCGGCTGACAACCAGAGTAATCCATGCAGTTCCAGATGATCAGAACAAAGGAGATCAGTTGTAATTGCATAGTAGCCCAGAGGTGAGACTCCTAAAGCCAATGTCAATGTTCACCAAAACAAGTTGGCGTTTCTTCTTCTTCTTCTTCTTCTTCTTTTATTTTTTGTGTAAATGTTTTCCTCCGCCTAAAGAGGTTGAAGCTCGGAAAACTCCTAAACGCAGCAGGACGCAGCCCAGCTGTGTGGTGTTATGTGGTGGCTGTAGCGTACCGTGGCCCAATGATGCCTGGGCCGTTTAGACTGTAACATCCTGGATAGGGTCCACATATGTGCCGAGAAAACAAGTCCTCGTTAGAGGTCCGTTATCCGTTCAGAGATGGGAAACATTTCCTTTTAAAAAAAAAAAAAAAAAAGAAGAGAGAGAAGAAGAGAGAGAGAAAAAAAGCGCTAAAAGAAACAAACTCCAATTTCATTTGTTGCGCACATACGCAGAAACAGAATTAAACATCAGTATGTCAGTTTAAAAAAAAAGAAAAAAAGAAAAGTGAATAGAGATATTAAGAAGGCTTTTGTGGAACGCCGAAGAAGCCTGAAAAGTTAAATCCATTCGTCCGAACTCCAAATTAGGGAACCCTCTCCTCTCATCTGGTAGAGAGATGCGCCGTGCGTACCAGAGTGTGTGGCTACGTTTACTGCGTCAGGCGCGCTTATTCAGCTCAGCATCAGCTGGAGCACTCACAGGGGGCAAGCAAATAAAGTAAAACAAGCAAACAAATAAACACAGACCAGAAAAAAAAAAAAAAAAATCTCAGTCAGTATGAGGAATCATTAAAACTGATCTCCCAGCAGAGAGTTTCGCAGGTCTTGTAAAGTCGACACCTCCTCCTGCTGCTGCTGCTGCTTCACCGTGTGTGAACCAAAGTAAATCTCCGCACTTTCAGCGCGTTTCTGCTTTGCGTGCAGGACCCATTCACTCCCTTGATGACTTCAGCCTTCTGCTCCCTCTCTCTCTCTCTCTCTTGTCTCTCTGTCTCTCTCTCTCCTCTCTCTATGAGCTCTAAAGTTTATTTAGAGGGCATGCCCCCCGCGTCAGAGAGAGGGAGACGCACTGAACGGATTCAGATGCGCACTGCGCTGTCTCTTATTCCTCCTTTGAGTCTGTTCCTCTGCTGGTGCTCATCCGCAGTCTGAATGTGGAAATGCTTGTTTGGATTACTGAACTATTTATGTTGTTCTGCCTTTAAACCAAGAGCAGCTCAGACCGATATACACAAAGTTTTACCACAGACCAAAAAAAAAAAACAAGAGGAAGAAAGAAAAGAAAGTAAAGGAATCAAAACTGCCTGGTTATTCCTTTTAACTGAATGGTGAATTTATGCTGTGAGTGGTTTATGTGGACAGTGCACATCACCATTAGGAGCGCGTGTGGGGACAAAAAAAAACAACAACAAAAAAAACGTTGTTAGCTGCACATCCGGTCAACGCGGAGTCTGCACCCCCAGCACCTGCCTCCTGACACTGAAGTTGGTATGTGATTCGCGGCTTCCAATTTGGTGTTAAACACTTGATGTACTCAATTTTTTGGTACAATTATTGAATTCTGTAAAGTTTTGCTTTTAATTTAGATTTTCTTTTGCTGAAACAAAGTCAGAGGGACTTACTATGCATGGCTTGTGCGTGTGTGTGTGTGCATGTGCGTGTGGCTGGTTTTGGTGGCTCAGAACGGAGGGGATTCCCCAGAACTACATTTATTCAACAGCTGTCTGAATGTTGCTGGAAGATTTGGGGAGCTTTGATCATACATTTGTTCGAAAAGCAATGGCGTATTTATTTGGGTTAGAGAAAAGACTTGACATCATTCTGGACATAAGCTGTGCAGGATGATGCTCTGTAATGATGTCGGCACTCAGTGGCTTGTGTTATTGACTGTAGTTCACACAGAAGGAATTTATTACATTAGCCTAATGTATTCAGGCCTCAAACCTTAGGCAAAGAACTGCTCATGGAGTCATTGTGAACAGGCACCATGTAACACAGTGCGATGTGGTAAGTATATGCAATATTGTTATACAATTTAATGTCTTAATAAATACTGAAAGCATTAACACAAATATAAGAAGCTTAGTGATGCAGGTTATATGTTGTTTTGTTTGTTTGTTTACTCACTCTTTGGTAGGCTTACCGTCCTATACACTTTGACTCATTAGTCCAACCACCTCGTGTTAAATCCAGGATTAGATTGGTCCATCTTTCACTGGGTTAGCAAAAATAACCTACACTGCACTGATGTTGACCCAGCAGTTTTTAAAGTGCACTGTCCTCCAAAGTAACACGAGCCGACAAATAAAAGCTCTTTTATGTCATTCAAATCTACTTTTTCATGATCACCTTCCTATTAATGAATAAAAGCTCTAAAATGAGCGGAGAAAGTTCAATTTAATTTGCTGTTTACAAAGTGGGATTTGTCTCACAGGTGAGTTTTTTCCCCCACAGATCCACAGTATTTGTTATTTCTACTTCTATTCATCTTCACAGTCATTTATACAAAGTTACAACATCATCTAATCGATTCTTGTGCGATTGTTTTTGGGGGTCCTGAGCAGCGTGGCTCATAATTTGAAGAGAGTAAAAAAATCCATGGAAGCGCCAGCATTTCCCAGTACCACCTCTAGAGGGAGTTAGCTCCATTAAAAGCTTGAGATGAACTTCAGCTCTTGATCCCTTCTCTGATGATGAGTCCAAAAAAATGCAGCGCCGTTTCTCACATCGGGCACATGTAAACTGACTCTGGTCTGACTTGAGAGAGCGTGCGGACCCGGAGGACGCAGGTGAGACGAGACACTCCTGAGATGAAGTTTCTTGAACGTGCAGGGAAGGACTCTGCAGGTCTGCTTCTGGAGACGAGGAGAGAGGGAAGGCCAAAGGCCTCATCTGTCTAACTAGGGTGTTGATGTTTAGGGGGAACAGTATGCACAACTCTAGTGCTTTTCCTCACCGTGGCTTCTGATCTTCCATCAGTCTTCGTACTGAGGAAAGCAATGCAAACATTGTGTGGGTTTTCTTTTTCTTTTTGTTTCTTTATGGGAATACTTCCCTGTTTGCCCTGTGCTAACTCAGGACCAGGACACCGAGACACAGCAGAGATTGATGCATTGTTTTAAACTCCTTCACCTCTGCACAGGCAGACCTCTTAATCCAAACTCTGCCAAGGGATATTAAGTGAAGTATTGTGCAGCTAATTCACACTGAAAATTATAAGCTGCTGCTTCACGGCCGTTAAAAGTAAACCAAAGCTCAACAAACCTCTTAAAATGCGTCACATTATGGAACATAGTGTCATGTATGAAGTTAAATTGATTTTTGCTCAGAAAAGGGAAGAAAGTTGGAGATAAATTCTCAAACCTCCGTCCGTCGCTCCGCCGTCTGCGGTTCGGTGGAGGAATAATGCTCGTCTTTGTGCCCTAGACTCAACAAGCTCCACCAGCCCCCACTGGTAGGGGTGTTCATGTGTGTGTGTGTGTGTTTAGGTGTGTGTAGGTGCGTATGTGGCTGAGGGGTGTGGAAGGTTAAGGTCACTTGGTCAGTCCCTGTGACCGGCCCATGAGAGAATCAGTCGACACCTGTAAATGAAGTCTGGCAGGTGCATAGAGCCGGCCGACCAAGGATGGATACACGTTACAAGTTTTTTTTTCTTATTTTTTTTTTTTCTTTTCAACCTACACCTTGTTCTATTTTAGCCCTAAACTAAATTAGGTGTTGTTCTCACAGACTGGTGCATGGGGGTTCAAACCAAGAATGCCGATGACACCGAGACAAAGATGGTCGGGAAAAACATAATGTCAAGTTCACAATTGCTTCTTTCTTTTCTTCAAAATCATCCATCCCCTCCTCCATTTTCAGTATCTGCTTAATACTGACTTAACCCTTTCAGGTTGTCTTTCTAATGGTGAGAGACAGTTTCACTTTGGCAGGTGAAATAATCATAAGGGCATGTGAATTATCAAGAGGAATTTTATTTTTTATTTTTTCTGTTGCTCACATTAAACAGTGCAGTTTGCTACTTATATGTAAAATATAGTGGAAGGATGACATCATATGCTTTGCAGCTCAGGCCCTGCCCATTTTTCAAACTGTAAATTATTATTATTATTATTGTTATAAATCTTAATTTTTTGTGTACTCATGTGGACTGGGAATACTGAGATGAAGATTGCATGAAATTATCATGGCTTGATAACTATAAGTGAACATGTAAAAAACTTATTGATTTCGCCAAAAACAATATAAAAAAATAAAGAAAAATGTTTTCTTTTTCTACTTGTAATATTATAATACTGGGAGATTGACAAGCTGATGCTGGCCAATACATTAGTTGGGCTATCTGATAAGTACTTTAAAATTTCCACCTAGCATTGCTTTAGAATCTTCTTTTGAATTTTTCCCGTGTTGATGTTGACATTGCTGCTACTTACAAGTGCAGAAAATATGCTGCATCACGCACAATTTGAATCCTGGAGAATGACTGGATTAAAAATGGAGGGGAAACGTGTACATTTAAAGATGCAGTCAAAGCTAGCAGAATGACAACAGCAAAAGTTAGCTTTTGCACTACACCGATGTTTTATCCTAAATCGTGTCAGAGTTTTTATTTGTGATACAGTAGTGACAACTATAACCTTGTAAGGTTCTGTGTAATTTCCATTGCATAGCAGGTCTCATATTCACACGGTTTCTGCTTCATCTTTCGATACAAACTTTCATCTACCTTCATGTCGTCTAAGCCATTTATTTTTTTCCAGTGCGGTGTTGATAATTTGCTGTTGCATTATGAAAACGATTTGACCGTGATCTCTCGTTGATGTTAGAAAATCTGCATGCAGCCCTTCAGAAAGAACTAAGATGGCCATAAAGCCTGACGTGTAAAATACACCAGTCATTCCCTGTGTTTCAGCTATTTATAGGCTGCATGAGATCCCTGTGACATTGCAAAAATCCCATAACCTCAACATAAACAGGCGTGCTTCTCTTCTAATCCTTGGCCGCCTCAGAGTGGTATACATACAAGGACACTGCAAAGCTTGCGCCTCTGATCTCCAAACTGTTCATTCCCCCCACTCCCCTCCCGCTCATGACTCATAAAATTCTCAGGTGACAGTGACAACCACCGTGCTGTCATCGGTTTATGAATTAGGCCCGGCTGAGTGTGGACAGCGACGGACGGAGCGAGCCTCACCGAGGTCTGTGAAATCATTGGAGTCTGTGGCATTACAGCGTGCTTTCTTCCGACAGTGCAACAGCTAAAGAGGCAAATACACCAGCGGTCATCCACACACAAGAGTGTCGCAGCAACACCAGCAGAAGAACAATCACAACACTGAAATTCACCTCGATTTTCGTCGAACATGGTGGCGGCAGATTCATGTCGTGTAGCTGCTTCTTATCTCCAGGGAAAGAGGATAAGATGATAAGATAAGATGAAGACTGATAAAGCAATGGTAAATGGACTGAATTTCTTCAGCACATTTCTAGTCATACTCACCACTCAAATTGCTCTGCACTAAAGCCACATTGGGAAATAACTTAGGGTTAAGTGCGTTGCCCAGGGCAACGTCAACAAGCGCCTCTAGGAAGCTAGAATTAAAATTGGAAGACAACCACTTTGCCCAAATGAGTCACGGCTGTTCTTTACAGCGAAAAAAGAGAAAAAATGTATATATGTGCATGAATGTTTGTGGTTGTAAGGTTGCATAAAGTGAGAAGCTTCAAGGCATAGAGTCACTTTTGCTAGACAGCATAACATACACACAGTCAAGGGGCTTAGAGTAATGCAAACAGGGATCAGACAGGTGTGTGTGATGGAGTGGAAGGGAGAACAAACCTTCTCCTATATGTGTGTGAATGTAATCTAGGGTGATTGAGGGGATCACTTCTCATTGGGGGGGAATGAGAAGGTGGTCAAGGACAGATAATCACTGTGAGCAAGCGCTGTCAGCTGTACACACAGCTAAACTGGACAGAGATTTGAACAGAGAAGGTCAGATAGATGAAGACTGGAAGTGAGTGTGTCTTTGCATAGTCAGGCTGGTAGGTCACATATGCATTACTATGTATGAAACTGCACAAGGCAACAGAGGATGCAGTAGAAAGTGTCTCAGAGTAATGGAGTCGCATGGTTTTGAATGCTGAAATTGGTCATCAGTGATTGTTACAATGTCCTCCCAGGACAAAACTGACAGAAACGCCGTTTCCCGCATGAATGTTAGTTGGCTAAGTGGAAATTCAGGTCTTAGTTCATCTAGTGAGAACGAGGAATTCAGAAAATGCTGTTGTCTGAGAACAGCTGCTTAGAGACCAAGCAAACTGGCACTCTTTGGAAGGATTTAAAAGCACTCCAGGGTGAACAGCTATTGCCAACAATTCAACACAGCGGAAAAACCCTTTGTAGTAAAAGGATGTCAGCCCTCCCATTTATCAAAAAAAAAAAAACTATCAACAGAATCCTTTACTTTCAAAAAGTATTGAGTGATTGTACTCATCTCACCGTTTTTTATACAATCGGTCCATGTTTTAATGTTTTTAAGCCCTATGCTAACACCCATCATTCACGCTTCATGTGTCACTAACAAGCAATGTAACAACAAGCTAACACATTTCCTTTTGAAAGCCATTTCTATAAAAAAGGGACAAACATCAAGACAGTGCAATTGTTGGCAAAGTATTTTTAAAATTAATTTCATTACAACCAACATAAAGACCTATTTGGTATGTTTTTTTAGATTGTTTGGCTCTCTAATGTGATGTTAAAGTTTGCGAAGGTTTATGCTGTTTGAAAAAACCCCGTGGGGACGTAAACATCGCCTCTCTACAACGAGCTGCAGCAGGATTCCCCACGGCCGGCTTTACTGATTTAGCAGCGAGTGTGGCAATAATTACGCATTCCATCCAAAATTGTGTCTCTGCTCTCCACGCCCTCCTCGACAGCGGCTATTCAAATAAACTAAGCTGTCGGCTTTTAAGGGCACTGCTCTCTGTGTCTGACCGTCAACGTGACCTCGACTGATATGATTCCACCTCTTTTCTAGCTTCCCTTTGATTGGGTAGCGATTTGCCAAAGTGATCTTCACGACTGCGGAATGGGTTGAGGAGTAGTTTGAGGGGAGAGAGTGGGGGTCAGGATGGGGTGGCGGGAATGCTTAGTTAAGTTAACTTGAGTGAAGTGGGATGAGGGGGTTGTGGTATTCTCATAAAATTGAAGAAAAAAAAAAGTCAGTGAGCAAAGCCAGTTACCGCCTGACAGGACTGAGAAAGTTTATGTGATTTCTTTCCTCTGTTGCTTTGCAACCTCGACCTTGCTGTTCTTATGAAGCTTCGAGGAGACAAAGGCAGCATACTGGGGATCTATCACTGCTTCCCAGGAAATTTTAATCATCAGGGCACTACTGGCTCCCGCCTCTACTCCCCACCCACCCACTCTGCTTCTGTTGTTTCCCAGCAACATGTGGGGTAGACCTGGGGATATTTTGCGTAGGGGGTGTCTTGAATTTCTGTCGCGGGAAAGGGGAGGGTGCATAAAAGCACCTCAGGGTTATTTTATTAATCGGCATGGGGAGTCTTTTCATTTTTCTCCCTGATAAAATCCTCCATGTTTAATCTTGATGGAAGGTGGTCCTTCTCCTCTCCACCTTTTGTGATGTGATGGCTGCACTCTGCAGGGACCCGTGCCAGGATTCCCCCACAACCCGCACCCCCCCTCCCCACACACCTTTAACGAGAGCTTGTGCGGGGAGCTGGGTGAAGGTATGCGTGAAAAGATGCCATCATCATCATCATCATCATCATCATCATCACGGAAGTTTGCAAAGCTGCATGTCTTTGAGCAATTTAGTTTTATCATTCAAATACTATAAATCATTTTTGTTGACTTTTGACTGAACACATGGTTTAGGAAAAGCCCCGAGAAACTCCACCGTCGCTTGAAAGAAGGCAGATGGCTTGAGCTTTATTTTTCTAGTGAACAATTTCCTCCCGATCGGAGGGGTTGCTAATGGAACAGGCCTGAATTACAACATGTGCGAAAGCAATATTTGCGCCTTTCGATTCTCACCCAAGCAGAACAACCCTGTGGCAAGGAGAGTTGGACTTTTCATAAAGCAAATTAATGGGGATTCTTGGTTCAAGTAATAAGAGAGGGTAGAAAAAAAAAAATTCCAACTTCACTATTCCAGCAAAGCTGTGCACTGGCCACATCTGCTCAGCCAGAGCTACAAGTGGCTAATATTGCCTTGTTTATCTCAAGGACTGTTGAGACAGTGTGGTTTCAATAGTCAACAAACAGCTTCTCAGATGATCTAAATATTATGGCTATGAAGTGATGTCTCTTTGCTCCAAAATGTGATGTAGAGCGAGAGTCCTGTTACCCATTTCCAGGGTGTTTTGAGTTCATTCAGTTGCTTCGTATTAAAAAAGGAAGTACAAAGTCAAAACTGTATGTACAACTGAGTACACAAAAACTAACTGTTCCGCACCGAGCCAAGAACATTCATCCAGGCGGATTTAACCCAAAACAAACAAAGCTCACAAGTTCTGAGCGGGAGTTTACAGTCATGTGAGTGGCCCTGCAGTTGTGTTGAAAAATATTAATCACCATGCACAGCAGTGCCAGCGTGCTGATAGCATGTTTAGTTAGAAAAAAGAGCTTAAAATTAGCAACTCCTTAATTTAGGGTCTTAACAGAGATGAATGTCATTCAGTTATATAGATTTTTACTGGTTTCTTAATTTAAACTCACAGCATTTAATACCAACAGGCTGGAGATTAACAGCCACGTTGGCTCAGCGTAGCCGACTTAGCCATGCATGCACGCCTGCAGGATTTTTACACTAGGGGGAACATGTACACTCCTCACAGGAAGAACACAATTCAATTATTTTAAACAGATAGTTTGGAATTTTATGAAGTGAGGTTTTGTAAAGTCAAGTTTATTTGCGTTGCCCATTTCAGCAGCAAGGCCGCTCCTGAAGTGGAACGGCCTTGTTGCGGTGATGGTGTTTTCACACCATAAAAATACAAAAAAAAAAAAAAAAAACAACAAATAAAACACAGTCGTCCATTATGAGATAAATAGCAAACATTACATCTTGTCTGAAATCATCATCAAAATCATCAAGCATTGAAGGTAGTATCAGAAATAGAAGTATTATCAGTATTACTCAAGTAACATGTGTAACTTTTTGGGAAAAAAAAGGAGTTTTAGAAGTAGTTTTACTACACTGTACTTTTTACTTTTACTTGGGTAATATTAGTATGAAGTATCACTGCTCTTAGTTGAGTAATTTCTTGAATTACTCAACAACTTTTTTTTTTACTTTTAGTTGAGCAAAGGTATGTGTAAGTAGCTCTACTCTTACTTGAGCTCTTGTTTTAAGCCGATTTTGTTAACATCAGTGGATAACAAACAAGCTTTTATGGTGTATTAACCACTCGGAAACAGATTAATTTCCTCAATATCCAACTTAAAATTGGTCAACATAAACAAATTAAAATAATAAAATCTTACAATGAATATAGAATTTCACTCCATCTTTTTGAGGCAAGCAGATCCCAGTGATTTAAAATTACAGCTGAAATATCTTGGAAATTTGAAGTGTAGATCATATTGACTATTGATTTGACAGTCACCATTAAACACCTTGACCCCATTCCTCACTATTAAAAGTTTAACTAATTTATTGTCTAGAAGAAAAAAATATCAACCAATCAACAATCCGTAGTAGGTTCCCCCTGCAAAACGTGATTTAAAAGTTACACGAACAAGTACTTCCTTCCTGCTAGAGCTATTATCTAGGATAAATTTCTACCCTGCCAATTTGCTTTTACCCTGGTGGAACTGCAGAGGGGCAACAACAGCCCCAGAAAACCACCCTTGTAGCTGAACAAGGTTCCCACATCTAAAATTCCTGTGCTATATTGGAAAACATGTATAGTATACAGTGTTTGTTTGTTGTTTCAGCTTTATTGTTCTTGAGGTTGGTCACACATTGTTGCAGAAACCAACAACAGAGGAAAAAAAACAGAAAATATTCCTTCAGGAGGGTTTAAAGCGAACAACTGTTGAGTATGAGCACACAAGAAACCAATTTGAAGTTTGAAAAGCAGTCATATAAAAATACTTAGGACCTATAAAACTGTTGGATTCAAGGGCTGGTGTTTTTATAATTAACGCCAAACCTTAGTATTGCTAATGATCAGAGTGGGAGTGTTTGGCATTGCGTCTGTGCCACACGCCGTTAATCTAAATGATCTGCAGCGGCTGAACAATGTGAAATAAACTTATTTGTGAGAAAATTATGTGATTTTTATGGCATTATGAATTAAATGATGGGCTGATTGCTTTTTCTTAAGCAGGAAAATCAAATGTTAAAGGTTTGTTAGGACAACAGCTCAAGAAGCTAATTTTAATGTTTAATGAATGCCGTCTTTGGTATAACTGGTTAAGGACAGATGACGCATAATTATTTATGAATTCAGATAAATTCAGCCTGTTTTGTTGTTCTATCAGGCCCGTAAAGATTAATGTCAACTGCATCTCATATTTTTGTAGACTTTGTAGGGTGTGGTAGAGACTTCCAGATTCTCCAACATGTGTTTCCTGACAAGACGCAAAGCTTTCACCCAGGGTGAACCTCCACAGAGCTGCCGCTGCTGCTGCACACATGTTTAATGCATGCGAAAAACACGAGGCCAATAAAACATAACTGATCCTGCATCTGACCAGCAGAGAGGGGCGACAGACTACAGTGGCTGTTTACGGCCCATAATAATGGCCCTCGTATAAAAGCCACAGTGGGATAATTTGCCGGAGAGCTTGGGACACTGGGCAACTACTCTGTTAGCAGGGTCCGAGATGCAAAGTAAACTCTGTTAACTGCTGCGTAATGTGGACACGCATCCTCGTTACTAACATTTATAGCACCTTGCAAAAATGCTCGTCTAGCTTTTTCACACATTCAGGATCATTACAACTGCAAATTTTCATGCATTTTTGTACATTTCATTACGATTTTCTGTGTCACTTTGCCACAGAGTGGAAGGAAAAGGACAAAAATAAATAAATAAAATAAAATCATTGTGTGGCATGCCTGTATTCATTCAACTTTAATCTGGGGAAGGTTGTTGCAAAGCTGCAAACAGAATGGACGAGAAATATCGTTTATTGTCCCTAACTGTGTGATATTTCGTTGTATCAGGAGCTTGCAGAATGACACAAAGGCAAAACAAAAAGAGAAATATTTAAATAAAGCAAAGTTCACATAACCACAAAAACTTCAAAAGTTGGTTCTGCAAGGTATTGACTTAGGGGAATGAAATACAATTGCACACAAAATATTTCAGGATTTTATTCATAAAATGTTTTATAAATCCATTTTTTGCGACGGCTTCTTCACACTTACTCTTATCTCTAAGTTCACTAGAATAAAAGCAAGACAAAAAGGACAGGAGAACACTTTAAATCCTCGTCATGTAATTTAGAAAGTGTTAACTTGATTTATGGAAGAAAAAAAACCCTCTTAACCCTAGAAGACCAAGAATGCATTGAGAAAGCCTGATATCATAAAACGCCCTGAAGCATTTTTGGTAAACAGATCTTCATTTACAACAAATATAGCTGAAGAGCTGGAAAAAAAAAATAATTCTCTTGCAACATTTCTCTAGTAACCATCCCTCCCTCGAATGTTTTTAATTTCTTTAGTTATCAGTTATAATTTGCGTTTTGGTCACTTTTTTGGGTAACACTTTATTTGACAGGGTGTGCATAGGACTGACACAACACCTGTCATGAACATGAAGGAGTCTTCATGTTATCATGAAGTGTCATTTGGGAAAATAATGACACTTTTATTTTTTTATTTCAAAGTTGCTCTAAAAGTTGCACTAAAAGTTAATTAAAAGTGACAACTTTAGATTATTTTGTAAATAATAGTTTTGTTTGAAAGATTTATATGTCTTTGTAAGCCAGTCAAAATCACTGGCCTGATCCTCATAACTTAGGACTTTATAACAATTATTACATTATGAATGCTATAGTTCACTCTATCCACTTTAATTTAACACAATTTTGACGTATTTGTTAACATCTAACTGTTGGAACACTCACTTATGTTCAAATTTTAACTTTCTGTCGCAAACTATCACTCTCTGAGGGAAAGAAGTGGATTAGCAGACTCCAGGACAACAGAGTTCACCAAGGATCAAGCCTTTTAAACACAAAGATGTGAGAACAGCAGTGAAATTTGCAACTTTCCGCAGAAACAACACGGATGCCTTCTTGGGGTAAACGTCTTATGGGCTTGTGAGTGAAAGACTGAGCTGTGTTGTAATGAAACGACGAAAGTATGGTAGAGTCAAGTCTTTCAAATATGGCATCATGTGATTATCATGAATGTAGATTAACTCCTAATTTTTCACCTTCACCTCCAAACAGCAGATAAGCATGTGAACTATGGACACAACTGTGTGTTCCAACCTGGTAGTGATCAAAACTTGGAATGCTTGGAATGAATAAGGCAGACTAAACCTCAGGCCTATAAAAATGCACAAACTGTGCTTAATAGCAGCCTACATAGCAGGGAACTAACCAAATTAAATTGGTTCTTGTGACGGGGTTCTATTATGACTTGGTCAAACATAAATGACTGGCCAAGGCCAGAGATCACTTCAGTGAATTTTATTAAGCTTTTCTTCAGGTGGACAAATCAAAGAGGTGCAGTACATGTACAAGGACATCCAAGGCAGGTTAAAAACAGACAAACAGCAGTACCTTAAATGCAAGAGTCCATCACCTTCAGTGTGACTTCTCTGGAATCTAGCCACAGACGAGCCCTGATTTTAAAGCCATAGGCTCCGCCCACGAAAAGACCAAAAAAAAAAGACCATCCTTACTTAATTTACCAGCACTTTCTTTCACTGATGAGGAGGAAATCGCAGCGGCAAATTCGCCCAACAAACGTGTGAAAGGATCCAAGTTCTTCCACGAAGAATATATCCACAGCTAACAACAAATTTTATATGGCAATTATAAAATACAGGTGAGAAAGGAACGTAAATGGCTGCACGACACAATCAAAAGAGGAATAAATTGTCTAAATAACTATAGTATTGTTATATTTGCCTGAAATTATCTTACATGGCAAATGTATACAATGTACTATCTTAATTTGACGTTTACCTGCGGGTGGATGT